>JAQMCX010000022.1:1388193-1400693 GCA_029814765.1 Acanthurus leucopareius | reverse complement strand
ATTAGCAGATAATACTCTATAATACTATCCAACTGTAATCCATGACCCACACGCTCGTCTGGCAAGCCCTGCGGTGTCATCAAGGACTGGAAAAGAATAAAAGTAGAATGAGATTTGTTTAATAAATAAGGAGTGATTGTTTTTGGGGGATTCAGGCTCATCACAGTTTTGTCCTCAGAGCAGCGGTGACAGTCAGGGTGAAGGGTCACAGGTTGAGGTCAGGGCTTATCAGAGGGTGATTACACTCAGCTGAGCAGCCATCATGTTTATCATGGTCATGGGAGTCAAACACTCAAATTAACTTGAATGTGATTCTAATTTACATATTAGGATAATTTTAATCATCAAAAGGAGGCTGATTACTAACAGCTTGTAGAAACAGCTGGCAGTAACATCAGCAGTCTGTTGACATACTAAGTTTAGACATGATGTTCGAGAAGAGCTCCCATTTTTTTAACAGAGAGCTTGTGCTCACAGCAGGAAATGAGCTTGAAAAACAACTGTGATTTCCAGACAGGCAGGGTCAAATAAAAGACAAAATTGTGTTTCTTTAACAGAAGTGTATGGTCTGGTGTTTGTAGGTTTCCGAAAACATAATGTTCTTGAAGGATTATTTCTTTTCCTTTAGATGCTGACTTTGGTGATCCATAGCTTTTCCCTCCAGCATTCCAACGAGATTCACATTTTGTGGCTTTGACTGAAACAGACAGACAGATTCATTTCCCCCTCAGGAGGAATAGAAATAACTTTGGTAACTTTGCCTTTTTATTTAGCCTCAGTCATGTTAAGTGCTGATTACCAAATGTTAGCATGCTAAACTACGATAACTATGGTAAAAAAATATATGTGCAATAGATATTTGATATCTCTATCGTGATCTCTTTGTCTAAATCCATCCTCACATAAACTCTTGTTGACCCTGTTCCATGGAAGTCTGCAAACTAAACACTAATTCTCTGGAGTGCTGCTTCAACAGAAACGCTTTGTTTTGACTTTTTGGCAATTGTCTAGTTTGGCCCTGTTCTTCACAAGAACAACTTCTGCTTATGCAGTTCGAAAAGCAAACATCTTTTTTTCTTTTAACTCGCAGTTGTGTATTTTCAGTCGAGCTACATTATCACAGTGAAATATGCTGGGATTTGTTAGGATATATTACAAAAACATCAAATCACAGCTCATTTATTGTAGATTTTGATCTACTGTTTGAACATGGCAGATGTTCTCAGCAATAAGCTGCTGTGACTCTGCCTCATGTTCTTATAGACTATAAAAAAAGCCTCTGCATGTCTTTTTGTATCTTTGTCAAACATAAATGTGTACTTTTATTCATGACAGCTTGGCTGGTGTTAGAAGATGCCGAATCTGATCAAAGTCTCATTCTGGACCTCATTCAAAGTCTGTCTCATACCACCCATGACTAAAACCATTAGGACCCCTGGGCTAAAACGGGGGTTTGCTGTGCTACTTTTATAGTCTGCATACAGAAACAGGAGGCTGTGAGTGTGTGTGAGACTGTGTGTGTAGCAAAGTGATTTGTCACACTCGCAGCACACTTGGCTGAACAAAGAAGTCCCCTCTTTCTGTAACATCACAAAGCCTGGCAGTGGCCAAGCCATGATTGGTGGGGAGCACCCGCTCTGTCATGTGATTGGTGCATAGCCCAGGGGCTCAGTTATCATGAGTCAGCCCCTTTTTTTTTTTCCTGCACGAGATGGGGGAGGAGGGGGAGAGATGGGTGAAGGGGTGAAGAGAGAGAGGCAGACTTAATGGTGTGATTAAGAGAGACAGACAGGCATTAAGGACGCAGCAAGAGATCTGTGCAGGTATCAGAGGAAGAAAAGACATTTTGATAGAAACAAGACAAAGTTTAAACTTCAATGAAGCACAAAGTCAAGAAAGTTTTTGCTTATTAATGTTTTTGTCTAATTTTATTAGAAAACTGTGTGGTCTCACACATTACACAAAAGATACAGAAGGGAATGCTAACTGTTTTTTTTTTTCAATTATGTACTCAAAAATATCTGTATAAACAGGAAATAAATTGTCTCAAGATTCTATACTGTTCATCAGTTCAACCCCAATGTTTAAGAGTAAAAGATGACAAAAGGTAATATGTCTGAATGTGTGCCTCTCCACGGATGCAACTATTCATTTCAGAGTGTTTTATCATCTGAAATACGAATGAACGGGTCAAATGAAAGGTCAGAAATCTGCTTAAGTGCCCATGAGTTATGATAATAAATGGAAAGAACAATAATAAGAAGATAATGCACTCTGAAAGAAATGAAATAACAACAACAGAGCTAAAAAAAAAACCCCAGCTGAAATGAAAAGTATGACTGTAGTGAGCGAGCCTGTGTGTGAGTGTGTATGTGGAGGATAGACACACTCGTCACAGAGTGTGTGTTAGAAGCGTCTGTAGTAGCGGTGCGGGGGTCCATAGTGCATGGGCAGGTCCATGTTGTGGTGATGAGGGTTGACAGGAGGGTTGTGGTGGTGGTGATGTTGGTTGTTGTTGTTGTTGTTATTGTTCAGGGGGGGCAGGTGCTGTAAAGGTGGCACGTAGGGTGCAGGGGGCAGCCGGGGCATGATCACCTGGTGGTAAATCCTGCCCTGGGGTGGAGCCGGCGGGTAGCGGGCACGTGGAGGCACAAAGAGGGGAGCTTGCACCGCCTGCGGGTGAGGGGCCAGAGGGTTGGGGTTGGGGTTGGGGTTGGCTGGGTTTTCAGGGGGCGGACCCACGCGTGGTCGCTTGGCCTCGGTGATGGGCTCCGGAGGAGGGCCGACCCTCTTCCCTGAATTATCTGAGCGGGAGAAGAAAAAAGGGAAGTTATCGATGGAGCAGCGGTCTTATCTCACCGTCCAGTTTTATCGTGTGTGTTGCAACACTTCCCTGGAGGTTTGAATCCAACCTCTGTACGCCCTCGCCCGCCTCACACACTTAACACAAAGGCATTCACACAATCCAAACACAGGAAACACTCCTGTAACTGCTGCCGGTTTGTGCTGTAAACAGGCAACTTGTCTGGATAAATAATGGCTAAAAAGACAAAGAGGAAGCAGCACAGAGGAAGAATAATGTTGCTGCAATGCAACGTTTCCCTGCTGAGGACATATTTCACCCATTTCTACATCAGTCTCAATCAAACCAAAGAAGATGATTGACGGGACAGAAATACTGAGTGATAAATAAAGCTTTCAACAGTTGTGCTGTTAAAGCTGACTGACAGGCAGTACCGACCTGCAGACTTCTTGTTCAGCTCGGCCTCGCCTTCCTTCTGGATTTCCTGAATGATTCGCTCGTCATCTTGCTGCAGAAACACACAAACACAGAAGCTATTAGTATTTCCTGTAAATGGAATGAAAACAACTACAAAGTGAAATCAACTCTTGTGGTATCCAGATGTTTTAATGTATGATGTGACAGCCATAAATTCTCAAATCTTTACATGTTCACAGGTTACCGGAGTAACAACAACTCCTTTACTGAACACAACAGCAGGACTAATGTCATCAAAAACACTTTTAATTTCATTTAATGATAATGCTTTAAAAGTGTTTTATAGAAAAAACTGGTCATTTTTTAAGGTGTATTGAATTACATGACACAGCGAGATGTTGCTGGTGACAGTTGTCTCTAGTGGACATCAGATATCAGACACTTGTAGGAGAACATGTAAATAAAATGGATACTTTCTAAAATATTTAAATCGAATAAAATAAACATAAGTCATGTCAGTTTCATGTTTTTTTTAAACAAGGTATCAAAGTGACAGGCCCTTAATACTACACATATATAGCACATATACATATATTTGGATCATGCAGTAACATATAGTAGTACATTTAGTATGTATATTGAGCTTCATGTGTCTGATACATTAAATCTGAGCAAAAAAAAGAAAATCACATTAAAACAAAGATAAAACTAGCAAAAGCTCTTGAAAACTATCTGAGTATGAACTAGAATGAAATGTAAAAACTTAAAGTGAGACAAAAAAGAGTTTCAAATCTTAACCTTTTTATACCTTAGCAGTCACAATTTTTTACCCCATGTGGCATCTTTGCACCACAGTGTGTAGCTTTGCTAACTGCGCTTACATGTGCAGGCTCTGAATCTGTGTGTTAGCCTTGCGATGGCAAACTATATGTCACACTTCAGGCAACAAGATGCTGTTTCAGCTGTTGGCTTGTTGTGTCTGAATGGTCACCACAGAGGTCAGGGTGACTGTGGTGGGTGAGACAGCAGTGTGTCATCAGTCAGTGAGGTCTGAACTGACTGGTGTTGCAAGAGTGACCATGTGTTTTTTCCTGATTTAAAAAATAACTTCTGGGTTAAGTGAACCTACAGCTATTTAAAGAAAAACCCTTCAGATAATGAAAAGAGGGGAGCCGGCCCCTTTCACCGAGCCTCTGATGGCCCTCTGGTTACCAGTATTTATCCACTTCCTGGCACAGGTTTCAGGACTAATTCTTTGCCAGCTCTGGTGCCTTTCTAAAGCTGCTGGAGCAGCTCCAGCTCATTAACTACTTGGGACTAATTGTTGCTTCTGGTTGCCAGTGATTCTGTGGCCAGGCCACTGTGGGCTACCATGGAGTCAGATGGTCAGGGTCAAAGTGCAGAGAGAGAAAGGCAACATGTAAGTCAGTGTGGAGGACCACAGACGTATGATAAGAATGGAAATGCACAGGCTGGAGAAAACTGAAGTTGGCCAATGATTGGCCAGACTCAGTGTAAGTCCTCCATTAATTTAACAGGTGGAGAACATTAGAGCTAGTGTCACATCAGTCCAAAGCCAGGCAAAAACAGAAAGAGTCACAAGTTAACATGTCTGAGGGCTTACCGTGGGGTCGGTCCACAGGGAGCACTTGCGGCAGTGTCGGCAGGGAGCTCCCGGAGAGCGGGCGTGCTGGCAGAAGTGGTTGTAGCCAGTGATGGGCTCTCTGCAGAGGTAGCACATGAAGCTGCCGCAGCGGCACGACATTCGGTTGCACCCTTCCGACTTGACCAGGCCGGTCCCGCACTTGACACACTTCCTCACCCGAGCGGCCGTCATGCGCTCCTCGCTGTCGCACAGGGAACACGGACAGACAGAGTTTTAAAAAATGATGAGAAGACAAAAGAAGAAGTTCAACAAGAAGAAAGAGAGGAGAAAGAGAGAGTCAAGGAGACATAACAGCACTGCAAAAACACATCTCAGACTCTGTGGCTGCAGAGAATCACATGAACTTCCTCCTGCATATTTGAAGAACAGAGTCCTCCTTGTGTTGTTTTTTAATCCTCAAATGAAATAAGAAATTGTGTCTGCAGCTCAGGTTCCTCTTAACATTTTCTTGCAGGCTTCAACAAGAGTCCTTCTCACAGAGGATTTGTTTCAGGGTCAGACACATGCACTGCTGTCCGGACAAATATTTAAATTTTAGTTGTTTACTTTAACATTAAGTCAACATGAGATATAATACACTGGAAAACAAGCAAGAATTAAACAAACTAAAAAGAAAAACTGAAAGGCCCACTGATCCTGTTGGGTGCTGCGCTGCCAATCAATCTGGCTGCCTTTTTCCTCACTGCTCTTAACGTTTTATCATTTGTCCTGCTGGCAAATGCATCTGAATCGACATGTCTGGTGCCGGAGGCTAAACAAACAGATACACTGATGAGCAACTTTGGTTCAACACAGCAATGACAGACCCAAAACTCATTATAAAATCTACCATAATGAGGAATTTAAAGAAAATGAATAAATAGATGGATTTTGCTGTTAAAAAAATTAAATAAATCGTATTAACTAGAACTACCATCTTGTGATTCTACACCTTTATCAACCAATCAAGTTGCAGTTTACATCCATTTCTGTTCAGATAGAAAATAGATGTTGTGAAGAAATTGTGCTTTTTTTGGCAAAATGGCTGTTTATTCCCTACACTGATGTGTATGACAGTGAATCATTTCCAATGGGAGACATGCTGTCTTCATTTGAAACTATATTTTAGAGAAGAACAGAAGACTGACAAACAGCTTCATCACCTGAAGCTCAGTATCAGCAAAACCAGTGAGCTTGTGGTGGACTACGACAGATGATGCTGTGAAGAGGCTACAAATTGTAAAATTGTTGATACTTCAGACACGTTTTGCAACCCGGCAGCACAAAAGATCTAAACAAATCTAAAAGTGGGCACCCAAGATGAGTGTCACCAATTCAGTATCTGAAATGTAACACATGGTCACGATCTCGCCTTCTGTTAGTGAGTTATGAATATACACCTTCTCCTCAAAAACAAATCTAACACTTTTTGATATGTTTTTGAAACAGTTTTTTGTTGATAGATTTCTGTGGTATTGGTCATAACAGTGTGTTATACTGTTTATGTTGTATTTGTGTTGTGGAGTCAGTGATCTGCTGCTGGGGGCCAAAAACTTGGAGGCCGACTAAAGTTACTGTTTCAATTCTTTCACTTGTGTCCTGTTAAAATCGTCAGGTCAGACCTGCTCCACTGATCTTTCCACCAGTCCACTTCCTGTCGCTTTCAGCACCAGGAAGTAAGAAGATCTGTGAACAGCTCAAAACAGGAAGTACTGCCTGTGGGCCAGCTGGACCAGAGGAAACAGCCGGCCTCTCCACTTCCTGGACTGCTGTCCGGGAAAGTGAGCTGTTTACCCAGCAGAGAGGACCGAGATGCCCTCACAGACTCAAAATAATATTAAAAAGTAAAACTCAAACTGTTGTGAACTGTTGTTTGAGTTTTAAGATGTTGCAAAGTATTCTTAACATGACTGGTGATTTCTGCAAGCCTGATCATGGAAGTGCTAGTGGTTTTTATGTGTTTCGATGAGAAAATTCAATTCAGGTCGGGGTGGGTTTTATAAGGTGGGGAAAGAAGGACAGACTGGATGGTGTAATTCAAAATAGGTTTTCTGTTTTATAGTTTATGTGGATTCCTTACCCCTCCAAGATGCAATGCTGTGTATACTCCTATCATAAGAAACTAGACTAAATCCAAAAAATCTGAACATGTGGGGCTAATCTGTCCTCTGCAGATCATGAGTGTGGCAAGTCATGTTTGTTTCTATGAGACCACTTACAAGAGCACCCTCATGCGGATCTCGTCCCTCTCCAGCACCTGCTCACACGTCTTCCCCACATGCTGCTTCCACTGGACATGGCACTTTCTGCAGCTTTCCTGGAGAAAAAAGACGAGAGAAGAATGAGACAAAAAGCTAAGGAGAGTTTTGAAAGAATGAGAAGGCAAGAGAGGGAACTGTTCCTGAGAAACTCCTTGAAATGTCAATTCACGTGGAAGAATTTTCATTGTCATTAAATACCAAGAGATGATCCTACATTTCCACATCACATCCGCCCATCCCTACTCCACCTCTAACACTGTACAAGGTACTGATGAATGAGAGAACGCTGCAGTCAGGATCTTTCTCTCCAGCATCTGCTCGATATGCTGCTGGTGCTGCCACTGCAGGGACTTGGACTTGCCCAGACACAGCTAGGTGTGGCTCTCAATGCAAATGTGAGAGAGTGTGTGTGTGTGTGTGTGTGTGTGTGAGTGTGCGACTGTAGCGAGAGAGCAGTTTGCTTGCTGCTGTCTGCTTGGTTGCCTAGAAACAGCAAACTCCATCCTCCAACCGTCTTCAGCTTGTCAGTAAAAGGACGTGTGGGGCAGACGGCATCACTGTGCGCACGCACGCACGCACGCACGCACACACAGCTAAGGGTTTCCTCCCTTGCTAACCTTAGCTAAGTGGTGTCACCATGAATATTTGAACCCCCTCATGCAAAATTGAAGAGCGTGGCATATGACAGCTGATCTGGCCTTTACCATCCTTTTCTCCACGTCTGACACTCAACATCGGAAGGAAAACCCACCTTGGTCAGGACACACACCCTGTATGTCCTCTGACCTCTTTACACAACCTTCAGTCTCTGTGTGTGTGCCATTTTGATGTATGCTTTTACTGCCACGGGCTCATAGCTCTCACAGTATTCGCTGAGATCACTGTGGTTGTGTGCGTGCTTGTGTGGAAGGTCAGCCAGAGGGTGGAGAACTGGGCTGGAGACGACAGAGTTTTCGCTGGCATTTGGAGCAGTTTGGTTGGAAACACTAAAGACTCTCCAAAGTCAAACCATGGAGCCAATTTTGAAGCTTCAAGCTAAGGGAGAGCCTTCATTGACACACATACAGATGAAGAGCTAACCGGCTGTTTTCACATTTTTGTGGCATTTATGATTTATACAGGAGCGTCCAAGCAGGAAGAAGCATGAAACATAGTTAAGGCAACAAATTATGAAAAACTCTCTCCTGTTTGTGATTTCAGCTAAATGAGGGTGCTCAGAGGAGGAGGAGGAGGAGTAGTTATGTGCCAGCCGAAAGGTGCAGGACTGGATTCAAGTGTCAAAGAGAGCCAGATCACACAAAGACAGGGAGGCAGAGAGTGAGAAAGGGAGGAGGACAGAAAGCAGAATGGTAAAAGATCACCCCCTAGTGGTAACCTACAGACCAGGAAGAGAGAGACAGCATGAGAGTGAGAGGGTGACAGAGTGTGTGTGTGTGTGTGTCTGGAACGTGTTTGACAAGCTGTCGAAATGCAGGAACACACCGCAGTTCTTATAGCACGGCTAAAAATACAACCGGTGACGTTGGTGTCAACCCTTGCACGGGGTGTGTCTTCCTTGCCCTCAAAGGAGACTAATCAAAATGTGTGTGGCTGAAATGTGATAAGGGTTGTTGACACACACATACACAATTTTATGATGTGCAAATGGCAGCGATGTGACTAACTTGAATCTGATAAATAGTGCATGCTCAGCTGTTTTCCTGAAGCCTCTAAACTCCCTCACTGACTCCCTCCATCCATCCATCCCTTTCCCCATCCTGTTCCAGCATGCCCTCCATTTTCATTCACTGGGCTGCTTTCCCTCAGGTCCTCCTCTCCTTCCTCCCCTCCCACCCAGCATCTCCTTCCTTCATGTCCATTCATACCTTGCCTTTCCTCCTCTAGTTCTCTCTGTTTTTCTATCTTCTCCTATTGTGTTGCAGGCTGCAGCAGTCCTTATAAGGCAGTGCAAGCAGTTTGCAGAGCTTCTGATTGGGGGGGATGCATCGGGCCTGTGTGTTGGTGTGCGTGTGTGAGTGCACGAGTGTGTTTTCTTTTTTTTTTGTGGGGAGGTGGCTTTTGCTGCAATCAAATCAGTGAGCAGAGCAAAGGGCAGGGAGGAAGAGGCAAGATTTATTGCTAACATGACACTATGCTGCTTGATGTTCTGTTATATAAGATGCTCCCATGGGTGATGAGATATGGAGCACATATGTTGGTGCAACACTAACACTGCGGTGCACAGATCCAGCTCTTGTTTGCACCATGACAGCCTTCCAGTGGCCTACATTTTACATTCCTCCGCTTCCATGAAGTAATCACACACAGAGCAGGAACAAGTCCATCCAAATGCCCTCATAACCACATGTGGAATACATTAGTATCCCCTTGCATGCATATGTATGCGCGCGTGTGTGTGCGCGTGTGTGGGTCAGACAGAGCCAAGGGAGGGGAGCAGGAGAAAGGAAAAGAGAGGGGAGGAGAATCTGGGTCAAACTTGATCTGAACCACATTTGAAATGGTGGAGGAAGTGTGTCCAACCAGTAAGAAACCAGTACAAGGGAAGTGGAAGGTGCAGCGAGCCAATGAGGCTGCAGTCAGGGAGAAGGCGGGTGGACAAATGGAAGTGTGTCAGTTACATAATGAAGCCCCTCCCTGCTTGTAGACTGAGTGAGCTGAAGGCCCGAACTGTACTGCAATCTTCAACCATGCTAAGGCGGATGGATCCTAGGAGCAAAGACTGAACATATACAAAAGAACACAGAGTGAAAATCTAGTTTATGGAATAATTATATTCTTGTGACAATAGCTAAGTTTGTGAGGGGCTTTCCACCACAGAAAGGGGAACCACAGACAAGACTCACTGCAGCAGCCACAAACTCACACACTCACATCCTGATTCCAACACACATTTAAGAGGAAGCAAGTTGTGTTAACTCTCTTTAAAAAAAAAGCACATGAGCAATGTTCCTTTCATAACTCAGACATGTGCGTACAGCAGTGAGTAAAACTGGCTTCCTATAGATGACCTCAATCTGTAGAAGTCTGCAGACTAATATTCAGGAAGGATCAGACCAACGGATATCTGGAGCATGTCTAACTTTTTTCAAATCTTTGGGTGTGTGTATGAGTATCTAATGTGGTGCAGCTGTGCAGTTATACTGCAGGGAAGCCATTGTAAGCCTCTGGCTCCACCTACAGGATCTTGAACGGAAATGCAGGAGAACTGCACTGCAATCTGCTTTTCTGTGAGCTCACAGATTTGTAAGATTGACATTTGGGACCCTGTTTCTTTTTAGGTGATGAAATGATGAATTTCAACTTATTCTTAGGATATTTTTTGGACATCGGGACTATCTCACTTTCCAGTTATTAATATAGAAGCCACTGCAAAGAAACTGATGTTAGGAAACTGAGGATTATTGTGTAGCCAGAGGAATTATGATGTAAAATGACACTTCATAGTCTGACCAGATACCTGAGCTGTTTGTGTGCTCCAGGAGAATTCTGTGTATGCATTATAGAATGATAATAACTCAAATGATTTTATATATCAAAAAGAGTTTACAGGTCTGAGGAAGTACTATTGCATATGCAAAAAAAAAGTAATACAAGCCTTTGAACCTTTATTGAGTGGGAATAAAGTGGAGTCACCAGTTGTCCTAATATTGATACTAGTGACTCCCAGCACTTCCTTGATTTGTGATTTAAGCCCGAGTCAAGCTGTAGCTTGTTTTGTCCAACCAAGAGTTAAAAGCTCAGAGACATTCAGCAGGAGGACCTGATGTCACGGTGTCATGAGGCAAAATAGATTTTTATGATGTCTGGTGTCTTGATACACATCTGTCTCTCTCCAGTACCAGGAATTTAGTGAT
Source organism: Acanthurus leucopareius (assembly GCA_029814765.1). Taxonomy (NCBI): domain Eukaryota; kingdom Metazoa; phylum Chordata; class Actinopteri; order Acanthuriformes; family Acanthuridae; genus Acanthurus; species Acanthurus leucopareius. Next base: position 1,389,713 of record JAQMCX010000022.1, on the reverse strand, counting down.
AGTAGGAGTGTATGTGTGTGCTCTTTTGTGTTGAGTCACACAGACATTGCGGTGGTGTGGCAGAAGTTAGTGTGAGACATAAGAACGTTAAAAAAAGGAGACAAAGATGGGGGGGGGGGGTGAGGGGCTTTGTTTACGTGGTGAGAGTGAGAATGTGATTGTAGGTATGTGGGTGCATGTTTCCGCCAAATAATGGAGACTTTAGACGGGAATCCATGTGACGGCCTTGGCAGACACAAAGTGATGCCTCCCCCTCTGCATTCCTCAGACAGAGGGAGGAGGCCCAGAGATAAACAGAGAGGGAGACAGAGGTGGCGACCTCACCAGATGGAACCATTTCATCGTGTCCATAACACTGTTCATCAATCTTCCCTTTCGCACTGATCTGATCTCAAGTTTAGGCTGCTCTGAGATGATTTATGCTGCAGTGAATGCTGCATGAAGAGATTTTAGGTTTTTACTGTCACCACAAACAGAATAATTCACAACGCCTCCTCTTGAAGTCAAGTTCATCTTCAATTTATCTATTGCACAGTACAATTAACTCTAATATGTAAGTTGACATTAGAGGATGCCAATACTGTGCAAGTGAACACCCTACATTTGACTGTGAAGATACTCACAGTGAAGTGGAAGAACAGTAGCAACACAACAGCCTGACTTTCCCAGAAGCTCTGAATGTTTAATAAACTAAATGAATACAGAGTAGGACTAACCTTGCGGCACCGTGGGTTGGGACAGCTAAACAGAGACATGTCTTTGTCCAACAAGGCAGGGAAATTGCAAAACGGACACCTGAAATGGTCAGAAAGACAGAGGGTTAAGAAATGACGGTGAGAGAAAAAGTATCCTACAGCTTCACGAGAGATACAAAAAATTTAAAAAATATTCCCACCATGAGGAACCAGTCAGATCCCTTTTCAAATCCCTTTTCAAAGTAAAAACCCTGTTTAGACCATAAATGAACATGCATTCTTCTTACTTGGTTGTAAGTTTAGAGTGCTAAGTGAGCTTGAGATGGTCAGTCACATTTGTCAAACGTTAAAAACTTAACTGCATGAATGCAGGACTTAAACTGGACAAGCAGCTGGAATATTATGACACTGGTCCATGTAAGTGTTTGCTTACTTATGAAGGATGAGGGCCGCAACGGAAAAAAAATTCCAGTATGGATTTATTTGCTAAACATTTTCTCCAACTGTTGATTAATGGTCAATTTAGTATTAGCAAATACTGAAAACTCCCCATCACACTTTTCCAGAGTGTAAGTTGACATCTCTAAATAAACTGGATTTTATTAACAAATAAGCCAAAGACAAGCAATAAATAAAATATGTTACAAGCTAGTAGTTATTTTCCATCTCATTTTCCATTTTAAAGTACTATCAAGCTAGACAAGTAGAAAGTTCAGACACAAGACAAGTTCAGGGTATGAACAGAGAGCAAGGACACACACACACACACACACACACACACACACACACACACACACACACACACACACACACACACACACACAC
>JAQMCX010000022.1:1332241-1383651 GCA_029814765.1 Acanthurus leucopareius | reverse complement strand
ATCGCGTTAAAATCTTTATCGCGTTAAAATCTTTATAATTAATTGATCTAAATTAACGCGTTAAAGTCCCGGCCCTAATATATATATAAAATCTGTGACTTAAGTCATGATATACTCAGAGCCATGAGTTCCATTAATCATGTAATCTAATGCACCACTGAACAGTTAAGAGTTAAAACCTGAAAACCAGACATTCAGAAATTTAAAATGATTTGCCGAGTACTTGCTGTTTAAATGACTAAGCTTGACTGGCAGAATTAAGTTATGATGAATGATCTTTTCTTAATTATTATTACCCATATAACTACATTCTATTTTGAGCAAATTCAAGTTTGTTGTTGAGGCCAACCCTCTGTACTGAAATATTGCACTAAGCTGAATTGCATTTCACAGGTTTTAAGAGACCATCACATTCACAGACCTCTGTTTCGGTGTCGCCAGACTCCAGTAGGATGCTGCTAGGTGCTGCTGTAGTTGCTACAGCTCCCCCTCTAGGATACTCTGGGTTCTCCAACAGCAGGTTACAGATTCTGGAAACACAGAAGAGGTGAGGTGTGTATAAACAAGCTTGCACAGTCTAAGACTACACCCGGTTACATGTTAGATGGACTTTCTAAACCTGTCAACCCACACAGAACAAACTGAAGAATATAGATTTGAAACCACTGATAGGTCTACTGGCAAGTGGAGTGTAGATCTATGGCTGGCCAACATATCAAGATATCAATTACAGTCATATGAGACTTTGTATCACCTTCATGTACATTATTATCATCATGATATTGCTTGGGCTCCTTTGTAATTCAGTGATGTAAATATCTAAACTTACCAGATTGTTCTGGCTGTTCTGATATTTATATTTGACCACTTTGTCATTACTTCAACAATACTGGAAATCACTTAATATTTGAGTGTGTTAATATTTTGTATTTTTGCACCAGTAGACAATACTGTCACAATATCAGTATAGAGATTATATATAGAGATTTGTGTTCAAAATGATTGTGAGGTTTGATTTTGTCCATACTGCCTGGCCATATTATAATATCTCAGATATGACTTTATCTTAAAACTGAACAATTAGTCTTTCTGATAGAAAAAGGAAAGCTATTCATATCGTATCACCTTTAGGCCTGAAAAAAGTGATATGATTTTTGCTCCTTGTCATGCAACCCTATGCAAAAGTAATAATAATAAAAGAAAAAAAAAGAAAAAAAGAAAGATTTACCAATAGATTTAAAACATAATAGTACCGTTATATGGGCCAGTAAAAAATGCCTTTAGACAGAATTATCATTTAACTAGCATACTCAATATGAGAGGTGTCAACCCAAAATTAACAAAACATTTAAAAAGTCATTAGCACTTGTAAATTAAGTATGTAACACTTTAAATAAATTATGGCTGTAGAAGGAAACAGATGTGTTTGAGCCCAATGCTTTTATGTCATGCTGAGCAAAGCCTGAGAAACATGTGTCACAGCCACACTGCAAAGCAAAAACCCAGAGATCGTTATGGTAAACTATTGCCTCTAGCTTAAATAACAGAAAACAGGCATCTGACTCTTTACAATAAAACTGTTTGTATAATAACCAGACAGATTGAGTCTGACAAACGACATTAAACCCAGAAATCTGAACCCTGAAAACAGACACATTAAGTATCAGTGAGACCAACACACAACTATAGGATAAATAAACTTAAAAAGACCAAATATGGCTGTAAAGATGCTGCGGAAATAAAGCCAAATATTTACTTGACGGTTCTGTGGGTAGTACAATTTGTTCCTGAGCTCCAGTGTGTAAGTCACACCCATGAAAAAATGTTTATCTATGTATCCAAACCAGAGTCCAAACTAAACCAAACCATCCAATCCAGACAAAAGACCAGGGTAATAAGCTGGACATGACAACAATGGTTGAATGAATTACCAGGTATTCACTGCATTTCCTGAAAAGTTACTTATTGTAACTTTAAATAAAGTGAAGATTGGTGCCTCTTACACATTCAAGTCTTTCACATTATTCTTTTGGATCAGTTCTGCTACATAGGCTTCTTGGACATCAGGGAAAAGATCCAACTGTAGAAGAAACACAAAGAGGTGAACAGGTGGGATGCAGCTGGGACAGAGAAGGTGAGAAGATGCACAAAAATTACAATATCTAACCAGCTCATGTGCTGTTGTGTCTTACTGTTTGAATGTGATACTTACAACTCCAGTGATAAGGGTTCTAACAAGGGGTTGCTGCTCTGCACGTGGTGCAGAGGGACCAGGTCTTGCGTCCTCTATCTGGGGAATATCTTCTCGTGCAGGAGGAACCACTACCAGACCAGGGGTGGGGTTGACTCTCTCTGGGTTTGCAGCTGTAGCCACAACCAGACGAGCCTCTCCTCCATTGTGGGGAACTAAAGCCATGGGAGCTGGAGGAGCAGGAGGGTTAGAGTTCACATTTGGTGCCCTGATGTTAAGGCTGCGGGCTGGTGGGACCACAGTGGAGGAGCCAGCTTGTGGTGCAAGATTGGGAACAGCCTGCCCAGGTGCCTGGCTCCCCAGGACGATCCGGTGACCTACCTCTGGAGGTCCTAATCTCTCTGGTGCTGCAGCTATTAGCACTGCAGGAGGGATCACAGGTATTACCTGAGGGGGCTGAGGGGGCTGGGCTAACGGTTGGGCTGGAGCCTGGGCCAAGGGCTGCGGTTCAATCTGAATTAGATTGCCCTGCATGGAGTGGAGTGACACTGGCTGCAGCAGATTCTGGGGCCTGAGCTGCAGATGGGGTTGGGTAACTAGAGCAGAGGCCTGGATGCTCGGCTGCTGGGGAAGAGAAACTAGTTTCACCTCCTTCACTGGGATGAGGTGGGGTTGTAGGACGGTGCTCCCACTGGACTGGAGCTGTGAGGATGTACCGGGCAGAGACTGTGTCCTTTTCAGAGACTGTGCAGATGATGTACTGGCTTGAGGATTGTCTTGTGAGTGAGTACTTGAACTCTTTTCTTTAGTCTTTGTATACGAACTTGCGACCACATGAGAAGTGTGTGTAGCACTGGTGGAGGTGCTCGCCTGGGGCTCAACTGTTACGCGTGCTGAATGGCCAGCTTGTGGCTGTGTGAGTCCAGATGTGCTGGGCTGAGGGTGAAGAATTACTTGTAAAGGTACTCTGGATATGGTGGCGCTAGCCTTGGCGTTTGTGGAGGTAGAAGGGGTCTGGATAGAAGAAACTGCATGGAGCTCCACTTTCGTGTGTGCTGACGTACCATCCTGTTGCTGTGAGTTTGTGTTAAGTTTTGGCTGAGAGAGTACATGTGATGAAGAGTCCGGGTGTGTCTGTGTGTGTCCAGAAGTGCTCGTTTGCACTAGTGTTCGTGTGGTTGGTGGCTTTACTGTAGAGGCGCTGGCCTTGGCATCTCTGGAGGTAGAAGGGGCAGAACCAGGGTCCGCTGTGGAAACCCCAGAATTTGCGCTACTATGATTTACAACTGGGATTAGGTGGTGTGAGCCCCCGCTCCATTTTGCTGCTGGACGAATCACATGTCTGCGTGCAGGAGTTAGTGGCTGTAAGAGAAAGAGGATGCAAACGAGACAAAGTTTTGAATGAACGGAATCAAAGACAACAGTTGTGGTGTAACTTTTGCAGCTCCTGTTATTTATCATTTCACGTCAATTGTAGAACAAAAGAAATATTTACACACTAAAGCTAGACTTGTGTGGACAGTCACAGGAAAAACAAAACAGTACTTTTGATATTCACATTAAAGATTTGGAACAGTTACCTCCAGTATGCTGATGTCATCATCATCGGCATCATCTGGGACTAAAACAGGGCTGCCAGGTACCAGAGTTACAGGCTCCTCATCTGAGTCATCAGAAATGGTGATGAGCTCCCTCTTACCAGCACGAGAGCCTTCGAAGATACAGCATCAATAATGTCAATTAGGGGTGTTATATATTACTGGTATTGACCATAACTGTGACATGTAAAAGTGGGATAATCATATTGAGTTAATAATACACATATGACAGCATTCTCAAAATAATAATGCATCACTTAAACTATTTTCACAACGAGACAAAAAACACAATAAGCAAAGTCAAAGGTGAAGTAGACTGGAGGCATCATTACTTCTTTATTATTAATGATGTGACCCCCTCTTTTTATTTCATGGACATATCTACATTTAAATATAATAATAATATCTTGCGATGAGAGATCAGATCAACATTCAATGGAGAAGTGGTTACGAGTACTGCGCAGCCGAACTTTGTAACTTTTACTTCATTAATTTTTCTAGTTGAAAAAACAAGTTTCCAACATTCAAAAACAATGTGATTCCCACCTGTCAGGGTACAATGTCTGTATGCACGCATGCATGTATATTTTAAAGCCTAAAAACCAAAGGATTTTTAAATCTATCAGTATCAGTACCGTTATCTGAGATTTTGAAAAAAATGTGTGACCCAAACATCCCCTACAATTAACTGAGATGCTGAAAGAGGGCAGTGTTCTGAATATTCGGTTTATTCAGTCTATGTTCTGGCTCAAACTGGCTCAAGAATATATTGCTGATGATGATTAGGCTCACCAACCCTCATCAAATTTAATAAATGAACAGTGAGTTTTATTGAAATGTTTGCAGTTTAAGTTACAGACATGAATGTGAGTGAGGTTATGACGGTTTATCTTACCTTGGCTGCGGTGGATGTTAAAGCTCGCCAGGTGAATAACATCGTCATCGCTGCCTCCATCTGCCATTGTGAAACTACACTTACCAGCTCCCTGAATCAGCCCACACACAGATTTACTGCTCAATCAGTACCATCTACTCCACACACACGCACGCACACACACACGCACGCACACACACACGCACAAACAATACAGTTGAATCTGGCATTCCCCTCGAAACCCAAAAAACAGTTTCATTTTGCAGGGTGTATCTCAACATTTACCAAAAATAAGGGCTGGGCTCCACCTTTGGTACCATGAGTGATCTCGTGACACAAGGTTATAAAGAACATACAGCATATGCCAACTTAAACGGCATGTCAGCAAAACAGAACTTTACAAAGAGGAAGCTTTTGATAAAGCAGAGAACCCAAGCATGAGGAGCAGCGTTGAAGGTTAGGATTTCTGTCATGTTATGAACGTTGACTTTAAGTATTGGCCACCTTACTGTCCATGAATATGTTGAAACACTCAATACGTCATCTTTACTTATCAAATTAGCCTCAGATCTTATTAAAGCTGGCATGAAATCACTTTAAATCTTACATGTTGTTACACAGCAGACGCTAACACTGCGAGAAGCTTGCAATGTTGCAATACCAGCTTTATGAGCTCGTGTTGTGTTTATCATCATAGCATTAGTCTTAAGACTGCACTATTAAATAAGAGTTTTATATGCTGTTGTTAAAAAACAACATGTCAGAACAACAACTGATCATTTCCGCGCACACACAAGCACAGAGAACAAACCACTGCTCTCCGCAAAGCTAATGTTACCTAGCTCGACGTGTTAGCTAGCTAGTACGTTAAGTAGTTAGCTCTTTTTTATCGGGACTTCTATCCATAACATTGCTTCGAAACAACCATGTTCACTACCTAAGATCAAGGTATGCATAATACATATGCATAAATGTACAATACCTCAGCTTCGTGTCTGATATCCAGTACAAAACGCTTTCTTGGTGGTCTGACAGTCCGTGAATACCGAAACAAACTGCCAAAACAAGGAACAGCAGCAACGTCACGCGTACAATCTCCTTCGCTCCGTACGGGCATGTGGGAAATGTAGTCCTACAGGTAGAGGCTTTCCCTGCCACTGAAGTCAAGCCGCAGACAGACGAAAGATTCTATTTATGTACAATGCCACAAGGGCAGCAGAGTTTATAGCTGTGGACAGTCCTCACTCCAAGTTAAACAGCATCATTATCGAGTAGTTAAGGTCACACATAAAAAGAGAGAAAGGAACAATATAGTCTTACTCTCAAAATAAATTATCCTGTAATTGAAGGGTATAATTCCAAAGTAATATGAGCTATCCATAAATATCAAAATCATAGAGACAAAACATCAAAGACAATAAAATATGCATTTTCAAATGGGATAGGCCTACATAATATTTTAATGACATTCATTAAAAATTATTGATTAATTCATCATTACTAAGTCTTTTGGATTTATTTAAATAGTTAATATTTGTTGATTTATTTGTAGTCATGAACACACAGAGAATAATGCATATAAAACAATTAATGTATTTTCAATTTAATTTCTTTTAATATAATCTTATTTACATTGCATTTTTTCATAAATGTTTAGTACATAGTAAGTTACAATACTCTTGCATCCATTACACAGTGAACTCAGAACCTAGAAAATGCAGATTGAAATTATACTGCTTAACAGTCTTAGATATTCAATCCACAACAGATCCCGACTTCTTCAACATTTCGCTTTTAGATTTCATTCACTTCTATGGAGAATTAATGACTGAAAAGAGACTTTGTTCATTCATGGTGGTCTTTGAGGACGATTACTATTTTTTTCTAACATTCAGGCAATGGAAAAAATTATTCGGGCAGAGAAAGACAAAGGCCACAGTGAAAAAAAGAAGGTGAAATGGATGATGAAACATGTATGAAAGGCATATGAGATTTTATTATACATGTCACATAAAACCCAAGAATTCCTGGAAAAGGACTCCTTCTTCCATCATTGTGGCTCACTTTGTTAAATACGCAGGTCATGCCCTTGGAATTCTCCATAGCATCAGTAGAGTTAGATTTTAAAAATTAGGGCTGGGAAGATCAATCCCTTTCACATCAAATAATGTAACATGGTATTAAAACACCAAAACATAGACAGTTTTCATACACTGATGAGAGCATTCCTCTGCAATAATATGAATGTTAAAAAATGTAACAAAATTCATTAAAACCCACTTTGTGGATTACTTGAATTGCAAGTGAATTGACCCTTCAACTCTGGGAGAGGGGGGTTGGGGGTGGGGGGGTGAAGAGATTAGTGTGGGCTCTCTGTAGAGCATATAGCAGCTTGGTCAGTAATCACTTAGTAATAAATAATAAAACATCAGAGTGGAACAGAGTGGTCGCAGATACAAACGAAAGAGACAAAAAAGTTACTATAACAGAGGAGCAGGCTCATTTGATCATTTTTACAGCGTAACCAGGTGCCATGCCTGACACACACACTCTCTCTCTCTCACACACACACACACATACACATACAGACAAACTCTTTCACATGCACTCAAACAAATGTACTTACACACACATTCTGATACACCACAGTGGTTAAACATGAAATATGAATACTAGTCAATCAATCAGCTCGTCAGACAGTAATGACAATCAGTCTCCGCCTTGTTCTTCACACTTCTGATTTTAAAAGTCTCTGTTCGCAGGCTCGCACGTGATTGGCTGATTCTGTCCGGAGACCCGAGTGTTTTGTGGAGTCAAATTTGCAGTGGCGGTAGACATTCTGAAGAATGACATCATAGCTTGTTAAAACTGAAGGATAAAAATGCTTCTTCAAAACATCTGAAAAATTTTAAAATACTTTTATTTTTTTGTTGTTTTTTTGTTTGCTTTTTTTCCCCCTCCTGCTGTGCTTCCTCCTTTTACCCCCAACAGTTCGGTGGTGAAGAGGTGGCAAGAGATTACATGTGTCCTTGTGATGCGTGGCCGCTTCGTATACTCCGTGTATACTTGATATTCTGTCGATGTGTGTTTATATAAGTAAAATGTCAAATAGGTTGTGTGCAAGTGCAAGCGCAAGTGTGAATGTGTGTATGTTTGTTTGTTTGTTTGTTTGTTTGTTGATTCATCACTCCACAGCAAAGCCGCAGGTCTCCTCCACGGCTGTCAGCAGTTTCTCGTAAAGTTTCTCGTAAGACTCGTAAGGAGGGATGTCTATCCGGTTGAAGCTAAAGACAAAAAGGGACCATTATTGACATTTAACCTGACACTTTTGCAAATACAAAACAAGAGACGCCTGCATTTTGCTCTTTTACGTGCACTTACCATGTGTGAGCCTTGGGCAGGTTGTCTGTGTTGGCGTCTATCAAGTGGATGGTGAAGAGCCTTGGTCCTGCAGAACCTGTAGAACCTTACACACATACATTCTAGTTATCACTGCTCTACTCTGGTAAACAGACAACAGTCTCTAAACAGTGAAAGCGCTCATCAAATTTGAAAGATAATCAAATAAATTAATTTATTTTGTTATTTGCATGCAAAAGTAAGTGCTTTACCTAATAAATGCACATTAACATGCAGCGCTCCCTCTGCTACTATAACTTTTTTAAATTATTATGCTGCATGCTGGTATGTATGAGAAATTTTGTACATCCAACCTCAGGGGGATATAAACATTGAAAAAGTAGACCAATATTGCCATTAAAGTAACGTAGCTGCAGTTGTTTTGTGTGGGGAAAGGGTGCGTGTGCATTTGTGGGTGTGTGTGGCCTTTGAGCCAGTCCATGACCCACCCTGCAGCGCTTTGAATCCCTGTAAGGGAACCCTGGTAGAGCCTGTAACAAACTGCAGGAGGCGTCCTCTTCTCTCCTCGCTGAAGGCCTCCACTGCCTGCCAGAACCACCGCACCACGTTGCTTTCACTTGTGCAATGCTTCAAACGGGTGTTGGTCTTCCAGTCTGCAAGATCTATCTTACCCAGTCCACCAATGATCAACTGGAAAAGGGAAAGGCACTTTACAACGAAGCAAAGGTGGTCTAAGATAAACTAAAAATGGCAAGTCCTCTTTGTTTGCCCAGAGCTAGAAAGTCTGACTACGATGACCACTGTAACATTCACAGATGTATTTAATTTAGCTTTCTCAGTTAATTATGATAACAGAGTTCTTGTTCACAGATGACACATGTACCTCTAGTTCTTTATGGTCAAAGGGTTTGAGGAGGTGCTGCGGAATGAGCTCACTGAATCCCTTCTGTAGAGCCAAAAACTGGGCTTCAATTCCACGCATAAACCTCCAGTTCACATAAAGTCTGGAAAAAAAAAAAGAACATAAGATGTGGGCCAAATGGACACACTAAAAACTGGCTAAAGTGGTGTGCACAAAAGCTCTTTCTGTCAACAAGATGGTATGATGTTTACAGTCTTAACCAAGGGCATAATTTGGATAACACTTGAAAAAAATAAAAAAAGATGCAATGTGAGTCTCTTACTGTTCTTACCTCACATATTCTTTTTTGTTCTCCTCAGTGACAGGGATATTGCGGCCATTAGGTTTGAGTTCATGTTGTAAGAACTTCCCAAAGGCATTGTGCTCCACACAGAAAGTGTGGTCAAGGACTGAAGTGATGTCGTTCTCTCTGCACAAAGAGGAAAGCAGTAAGTTAACACTAAAAAGGAAAACATGTCTAAACTCAAGAGAGGTCAAGAGCAGGACAGAAACAAAGAAATAGTTCATGTTAAAAAAAAAGCTTTGCTTACAATATCCAGACAAGGCTCTTGTGCAACTCGGGGTCTGTGGTCTCCAGGTCATTGAGCTGGATTGGTTTGCCTAGCAGCTGTTTGTAAAAGGGCAATGTGAAGCTCCCGTTGATGTAGTGACCATGAAAAACTGCAAGGCCCATCACTCGACCCACAAAGTGAAAATATGACAGGTGGTCCTGAAGAAAAAGCAACACAGATGGAGAGAGAGGGTCAGATTCTCCTTATTCAGATCAACCATGAACTGCTTCTTTTGTGTGTGTGTGTGTGTGTGCGCGTGTGTGTGTGTGTGCACTCACAGGGTTGATGGAGGAGTCAGGGTTGATCTGTAGTGTGTAGATATTGTCGGTGGAGTACTGGAACAGGCCATAATAGGGGTTCAACATTTCATGACACAGCAGGTACAGCCACTCCCTGCAGACAACCAGCATGATGTCAACATTTCAAACTCACACAGAAACTTGATACACAATAATAAGCAAGAAACTGGAAAACACTGGATTAAATGATCATCTGTGTTTTCACCGAAATCTCTTTTTGATAAATTAATAGACAAATACTCAAGCACTTGAAGTACTCCCATGGCACCTAAGCCCAAAATTTCTTAGTTTCTGAGACTTTATCACCACATTTAAGTTATTGCTATGAATGCAACTAGTAAAAATAGTCTGGGATCAAGTTTGAAGAATTTCTTTATACTCACAGCAATCAATGTTTATTTTTTAACTGTCTACTTTCTAGTTATCATATGAACTTTGATTACATTTTTTCATTTTGTACATTTTGTATAGATGAAACACCAGACTTAGTTGAAAACTAAGCAAGTACATTCAAGCTCCCAAACTTGAAAACATAACAGCTTAAATAAAACATTTTTAAAATATTTATACAAACTTTTTAAAAGACTTTGCACAAACCCTGACCTTAAATAAAAAATAACTGGCAAAATATTTGGGCATTTATGCTGTTAATTATGGTAGCTTATTCAATTTTAATGAGAAATTAATTAATAAAAATGGAATGCTGCAAAAAAAAAAAGTCAAACGCAGGCCTGCATGCACACACTTCAATTATCTTCTGTTAGTTTCAAGGTCCAATTTTGAATGTAATTCTCAATGATTTAACTCAACATTCCAACCTCACGCACGGACAAATGTTTAAGAAAACTCAGGGAAACCTGCTTGAGTTTATGACTGAAGAGCGGGCACATTTTGCGCACATTCAAAACTCTCTTTCAATAAGTCTCTTATTATAAGCCCAGCTAACACTTAAAGAAGCTTCGTTAAAACTAGGAAGGTCAATGCTGTCAGTGCTGGCAAAGAAACAAGACAGGTGTCCAATCTCTCCTCGCTCCTCTAGAAGAGCACAAGTAACCCAACCACCAAGTTAACTTCACTGGACATCAAGGAAGTAAAATGTCCAATCAGAAATAGACAGACAATTACAGAAAGGAAATAAAATAGGGTGTGGTTAGTCGTCCACAAGATTTCCAAAATTACCAATAAAATATTATTAGAGATATGGCTTATTGTTCAAAAAAAGAAATGAACTATGAGTAAATGAGTAAGAAATTTCATATATAGTGAACTTTATTCAATTTCAAAGTAAATTTTCAAATTATTTTTGAGTAAGTTGAGTACCTGGCCACTCCACCATAGTCCAGGCCCTCCTCTCCCCTGAACTTCACCATCAGACGCTTCTTTAGGTCTTTGGGCCTCATCTTCATGATCTGCCGATATGACTCCTACATCCACACATAACATCAATACAAAAACAACAGAAACACACACATTATCACAGATGAAAGAAACCATTTGTGACCCACACCATAGCCCTCTAGATCAGTAATGTCCAGTTCGAAGCTTTTTTTAATGTGCACACTCTGTGCTGCTTTTGTACTCCAGAGAAGGAGGCTGAAAGAATGGGCTGCTTTGACTGGTGCATGAGTCATGAAGAGTGTAAATACAACTGTTTGAATGTAAACCTTCACAGGAGCTACCCACTCCATCCACATGTCTGATCTGTCTGTGTGCATGTCAGAGACAGCATTATTGTCTGGTTATGTGCCATTCATGGGAGAGAACAACTCACTGGTTTCTTGCAAAATTAGAGCTTTTTATTTCTTCCTGGTTTGACATCTGCACCCACCTCAAAGATCTCCTCTCGGGACACCTCTATGCGACAGTGTCCTGCCTGTGGCTGCTGCAGGGACAGCTCGTGGCGCAGCAGCTTCAACTTATGGACCAAGTCTCTCTCATAGCGAGCTGCCACATCTCCATCTCCTCCTCCTCCTCCAACTCCTCCTCCACCAACTCCCCCACCTCCCACCTCCTCACCCCCCACATCCATCTGAGGGGCTTGGGAGGATTCCTTTGCTTGAGACTGCTGGCTGGATTTGGGAAGAAGAAGAGGGGGAAAAGGGTGAGGAAACATGACAAGAGGGGAGAGCGACAGGCCAATGTTAAAGGTTTGGTAGAAAGAAATGACAGAAAAAAAAAAAGACAAGACTGGATTACACACTTTGCATCAGGCCCAGAGAAGCTAAATCTACTATAAGCCCACATTTCTGTAAATCACAGGATTCAACATCATTACTGGAGCTGTTGACTGTTAGTAGGTCATTTTCAGAACCAGTCTGAGTCCAGCATTACAGCCGTGAGAGATTAGATTAACAACAGATTAGTCTCGAAACCACTTATTTTGTGTGTGTCAGGCATATCTGCCACAGAGGTGTAGTGTTATTCTGCCCTACATGAGAGGATTTTAAGTTTGTGTGCATGTGTCTCTACCTGATTATTGTGTGTAGTCGGGGGTCTGTGAACTGTGTGGTTCTGTTGTTGTGGTCCACGAAGTAGATCCGGCCTGACACGGTGCTTCGGACCTCCCAGCCCACTGGTAATGGCCCCAGCTCCTCGCAGCTCACACTGGCCAGGTCCCTGCACCAGCAACAAAACACCAGACTGAGCCAGCAACAAAAAAATGTTTACTGTGTGAGACTACAGCCTTCAACCAGACCTCTTGTCTCCAACAGTTCTGACCCCACATTCTGTGTGTTCTTAACCCCTCACTCTGACCTAAACCCAGAATGCAGGGCTGAAGGAAATAACCTGAGATTTTCACTTAATCTGTTCAAGTGACTAACGTGTAGGTCAACAAGAAAATGGGAGTCTATTTTCATACATTTCTTAAAGCAGTTTTCAATCTGAATGTGAAATGTTCAAGGGGTAAAAAAAGGAATAATGCTTAACATTATGTAGTATTAAAAAGATGTATAAAATTAATAATAAAAATGGTGAAAGGTCATTTGTATGTTTTTTTTTCTTTCTTTCATAGTCTTTATTGTGTCCTTTTCATCTGCTGCAGCAGTGGCTGTGTTTTTTAGTGAGGTTTGTTCAAGATTCTTTATGTATCAGGTTGTCCTTGGCCTGGACATAAGCAGAATAGTGATGTGGTCGTACCGGGGTATCCGAGGGTCGTGCCAGGTGCTGACGCCTGTCTGTGTGTGGAGGAAGTACACCTGTCCTTGCACTGTTGTTCGCTGCTCTGTTTTAATAGAAAACCAAGGAAGATGTTACATACAACATGAAATACCAAGAAAAACAACAAATTTGGATGAGACACGTGTGTGAAATATAATTCTCAAACTGTGTGACTGACCGTATCCCTCTGGTAGGTCAGGCGGTTGGTGCCCATGGGGTCTGTTCTGGGGGGTGTGTCCATGGCCTCTTGAGTCCTGCCCTCTGATTCGTTGCGCCTGAAGACGGTTCTCCTGACTGGGTGAGTCAAGCCGACAGTTGCCGCCCCCCGCTGCCCCCGTGGGGTCGGAGTAGGGCAACGGCTCTTCACTGAAACATCCTTCAAACACCGGCCTGCACACACACACATACACACAACTGAACCCACCAAACACTATGTCTACTGTTTTACAGGAATCACATGATGGTTTGACTGCTTTTTTTTATCTTGTGTAGCAAAAACTGGTCGAGGATCAAACAGAGATAAATGTCACTAATAATTATGCAAAATATTTGGCTATTGTCTCTCTGTAATGTAAGTTCACGATTTAAACCACCTGGAAACCTGGTGACATTCTTACCCATCGTTTTCCAACAGTCCTCTGCAGTCCACTACAGGGCCTCCGCTGCCGATTCGGTCTCGCGTCTGTAAGCTCACTGGAAACGAGCAGGTTTTAAAGGTCAGAGCATGCTCATTGTGACAGAAAAGTAATAATGCATCAGAAAAAACATCTGTGTTTTCAGCCTTACCTACAATCTGCCCCCGCACTGCGTCACTGTCTGAGGGGTTCAGCTTACATAGATCTAGGCGCTGGTCTGGAGGAGGAGGAGAGAGGAAATGCATTTAATTCAAAAGTTTTTCTTGTGAGCATAAATGCTTTTCTGTGTATAAAAAAAAAAAAAAAAAAATCAGAGGGCTGGACTAAAGGAGGATGGACCTACATCCTGTGTCTTTTAGCCTGCTGATGGCATTGGAAAGAAGTCGTATGCAGCCCAGGAAGCCCGCCCCCTGTCGTTTATGGATCTTTTTGTGGTTCCATATACTGATGGTGATGGAGTCTGTCTTTCCGATGTAGCTGAAAAACAGAGACACAATAATGTCATGTCCACTTTTTTTTAACACAATCTATTATTAGTGTGAGCAATTATCATTTAAACCCATAGGAAGTATCATATTTGCTCAAATATAAGGTGTCACTTATTGAGAAACAATCCCTCATATTTTAAACACTTTTGTATTTGAAAAATGAAATGAAATGGTATTATATATTCACATCTTTAAAAAACTGATCTAGTTGGAAGTTTGGAGCAAGGCACTCACAGGTCATAGTGCTGATTCCATTTGGGGTCCAGTGTGCTCTTGACTGTGTCCGTAGAGTGGCATTGACCTGATCCGTCCACCACAACCTTGGCAAAAGGATCTGGCAGGCCTGCATTCACACAGTTCATGTTAACTGTTTACATTCTCTTTATTAAATCACAAACAGCTTTATGTCTAGGTATTCTACAAAACATCTTAATTGGCTCAAGTACTGCAGATAACTCTGTCTCCACAACTGTACAACTGCAGACATTTAGCAGATTGTGTTCTTCTTATCTGCACCCTCACTGAGCCTGTCCTGAAACTTTAAAAAACCTCTAACCCAGTTACAGCATATTCTGTTTAGTTGTTAGTGTTATTTAACGGTATCTGGTGTGCATAATTTCATCATAGAATGGTGAAACTGGTGGAAATTTAAACTCTAATCCTGACAGTCTCAAATGAATAGTTTGGGGTTTTTTGAAGAGGGGTTGTGTGAGGTACTTATCAATAGTCATAGTATTATCTACTATAATACTGTCGTGGCTGTCGGCCTGCTTCCAGTTTGGTAAAGCAGAGAGTGCTACTGGCAGGAAGGCTTGGTAATGTACTGCTGTGTATTGAAATTTATTCTAGGCACCTGAGAGAATCCATACCAGTGTAAGTGTAAGCTATATTCTCAACATTTGCACAGCTTTAAGTTGTTGTCTGACAGCCCTTTTTTTACCGCTACATCTTCTCAACCACTGAACTTTCATACTCTCGGGCGAACGCCTAACAGTGCTGGGCACGGCATTATGCTGTCTGCAAATAAGCTGCTTGGGTCAGACTGTCAGCAACTTGTAGAGACAAAGATATAAAAGAAAATAATAAGTGATTATCAGCAAGGACAAAATGCTGTTTAGTGTAAAGTTATAAGGATAACTTTATGAATTAGAGTTTACAGAACTGATAACTGCAAAAATCAGACAGAGAGAGAGGGGAACTTGGAAACTAGAGCATTTCTCTGCTTGTTTTTGGTTAACCGTTTCGTCTATTTTTAGGCATTGATTGGTATCTAGAATGACGCTGTTGCACCTGTGTAGGTGCAACAGTGCTCTTCAGCAAGTGTCTATCTGGTTTATTTGGTGGTGGTCGTTTGGACCAAGGCATAGAGCGCTGTTTGAAGTTAAGAAAATTAAGTACCAAAGAAAAGAGTTGACTGACTGCAAGGAGAGATGCTAAAAACATGACATATATTTAACTTACTAACCCTAAGTGATGGATTTTTCTGGCTGGTCTTTTATAGATGGATAAATTACATCTTTAGGTGTCTCTGGGCTCAGAAATCCAACTCTCTGTCTCTGTGCCTGCACTGCTTTCTGCTCCTCCAAACTGGGGGAACCGATTGCCTGCTACACTGTTTACAGGTACCTCATAAAAGCCCATGTCAAAAAACACAAACTATGTCTTTAAGTTGACTAAATACCTGTGAGTTGATCACTGCAGCTGAGCAAAACTAATGCTGATTTGTTTAGTGTTTTGGATGGCACGCACAAACCCTTACTGAAAGACATGATCTCATCATGTATGCCAGTAATCATTATGCAAGATTCATGAGAATGAGAATAATAAAAGGATACTCACGAAAGAAGTCTTTCTTTGCGAGGTTCTTGGCACATAATACTGTAAAAGATAAAATCATTATGAGCAAAACGCCACACACACAAATATGTAAATGATGTTACAGTGTGTAGGCTGCGGCAAATATATGCCGGTGCACATAAAAACTGTGTGGTGGAAGAATGCTGGTTAGGATAATATATGAATGCCAGAGGACGCTAGTATGCAGGAAGACTTATGTGACAGGCAGGCAAGAAGGAGCAGTAAAGTATAGGCTGGTGTCAGGATCACCATGCGCAAACGCGCACACACACACACACACACACACACACACACACGTGTCCACATGCACACGCACACTTACACAGCCAAGAGTGAAATGTGGCAGAATGCCCTCTCTGCCACATCATCTTGGATTCAGAGAGCAGAGCTCAGACTGACCAAGACTTTGTGAATTTATAAGGGGTTTCTCAGTATGTAGTTTATTGTAATGTCCAAACAGTAGCAGAAGTTTATACTTTTTTAGATATACTGGTATAAAAAATGACATTCTATGCCTCCTGAAAATTCTAGACACCAAAAAAGATATTTTTATACCATTATTGACAACCTACACAGTTCTGGTGCTGAAAAGGCAGTGAACACATTGACAGCTTCAGGCTGAGAACTCTGTAATTTTCAAAAAGTTGTTTTGTTTTGTCTTTGCAGCCTTGGGTCAAAAAAGTACCTGGATTGTACTGTTTCCACACATGGTATGGAAACATTTTTAGAGATTCAATACTTTTAAAAGCCTTGATTTGTTGTGTGAAACAATTTCTAGAAGGGCCAAACTGCCTGTATAGTGCAAGAGCTGGCATTATGTCAATTTAGGTCAGCTCTACACTAAAGTGCAACCAAACATTACACTGAAAAACAAATCTGACTCATAATACAACAGTTTTTAGAGACACAATCATATTCACACTTATGATTCTTGATTATAGGGCAGTGTGGGCATCGAACAAAAACAAGCTGCATGTTTGTATTTATGGCTGATGTCAGGCTCTGAAAAAGGGACTCCAATGCAAGGTGTAATTTACATGAAAACAATAATAACAAACAATAAAACTATTTATACTGTGCGTCTTAACATTCAGCTCTAAATTTCAGCACTTAAATCATTTGTTGGGAATCTTATAAAGTTGAAGAATGTCTATAAACATTTTCATGCATGAACTTTAAAGCTAAAGCTATCTTTTTTAAAACCAAAAAACTGTATGATATATCAGTCTGCCTCTTAAACCTTTGTGCCACTAGATTACACTGAGACCAATTAAAAACACTTTATCTAATGCAGGTGATGTGTGCTCACACTACGTTTTCAAAGACATTCTTTTTGTCTAAAAAGATACTCGAGAATAGAAGCTAATATAAGTATTATATACTTCAATGATGCCAACTTCAGTTTGGGTGTTCATGTTTAGGCAACGCACTGACTGAAGTGACATTTGCTGCTGTGCCGGAGGAGAAGAAGCCAGACTTTTGCTCTTTTTGGACACTATTTCTTGTGGCTGCAAAGCATTATGGATAAAAACGTAATCACACAGAAAATCACAGAATGATAACTGAATGTCAGTATCTGTATGGTTTGCATTGACAGCAAAACCTGATGATAGCTTGAAAATTAAGTGAACTTTGTAACTTACTTTGATTTCATACAACAGAACATGTACAAAGCAGCGACACAAACAATTCATTATAACATCTTTTAATTTTAATTGGTCTCAGTGTAATCTAGTGGATGATGATTTTTTTAGTGTGTCATCACCTACATTAGTTTTAATCACTAAAGGCTCTCTTTGCTATTGTGTATCTCCAACAGCAGTTTTTGATTTTCATGCATTCCAACACGATCACTAGTTGGTCTATTTTGATAATTGGTTAATATTCATTTTCAAGCTAAAATGTTTCTGCACTTTTTCCAAAGAGGGATTTGGCTCCTTTTCTCTGCTTCAAATCATTCTGAAATAATTTTTCATTGCTTTAGACTTCATTTGAATGTTGACTGGAATTCTGGAAAAATCCTGATTAAAAATGAAAATGATGTGATAAACAAATGACAGATTATCAATTATGAAAATAATTGTTGCAACCCTTATCACAATGTATGCAAAAGAAGCCTCTTATGATCTATTCTAACTGATCCTAACTGATCTGCAAAGCCACCTGAGCCGTTATCACAGCTTTGAGGCCTTTAATATCTAGCATGATTTGGTTTGGCCCAGATAGCCATTTAGGAAGTTAGTTAGTCAGCCAGTGGTTTAGGATGTGGTGGCTATGTGGTGGCGTAAATGTGTCTGGAGTAGCCTGGTTTATTTCCTGTGATTAACCTATTGAGAATGGCTGCAGGATGTTCTTCCCTCTTCATCATCCACCTTCTCCTCCTGACTCACACATTCCACACCGAGACCTAATTTTTTCTACACAGACACAATGACGGAAATGCAGCCAGAGAGGGAGAGAATAAAGTTTCTAATTTGCCCCTGCCTCCTCTTTCAGAGCAGTACTTGAGGGAGACTTTCTCTCTCACTGTCAGTGCTATGCTATTCACCCCTCTCATCCTGCAATTCAGAGACCAGGGACATCCCCGGTTTCACCTCATCACTCTTTTTCCGCCTCTTGACCAGCTCCTCTCTGGCGCTGTCTGCGTGACAGGCCCTTTCTCAGTGTCTCAGGAAATTCCTCATTCTGCCAAGGTCACGGCTGGTAAAGACACATACAGTTACAGCTCAGCTGGTTCTCAATTTCCCCTACTGCCGCTTTCTTACTTGGCATTTATGTCCAGTCTTTTTTTTTTTTTTTTTAAATAGAGAGCTGTAGAGCCAGCAAGAGAAAAATTCTATTCATCCAATCTTGAGGGTACAAGCAGAAACACTTCAGGGGAGATGATGAAAAACTGAGCTGCTTTTGTGCCCCGCTAGCAGCTCTTCTTGGAATTTGAAGTCACAACATGTTTCTGTCACAATCAACGATCTCTACTCTCATCCCATAACCAGACTGAGCACTAAATATTCTTGAGGTAATGAAAGGAGCCATAAAACTGTAGGAGCTTAGAAGTAAATTACAACTTCTTAAATCACAGATAATGGTCAAGTTATTTGGCGAAAACGCCAATGTGCAAGTGCACATTCTCTGCACTCTCTGCTCATCAAAAAGAAACATGGATACCAAGATCCTTTTGGGATTTACGAGACTTTGTGCTGTTTCAGAGTGCACACACAGATTTACAAGTGAAGTAAAGTGACCCGTGTGAGATTACAACAATGTCATTTCCTGTCTAACCTTCTCCTCTCAGCTCTAAAAACAAAGCAGCGGCCAGCAGGGCACGTGAGCAAATATCTCACCTACTTAATAACATGCCCTGCACCAGCATCCAAACATAAACACAGAGGATAAGAATTGGGTCTCACTGCCACAAAAATACAAAAGGTAGGTTTAATGGTCACACACCACTCACAAGCCAGTTCTTAGATAGGCAATTTCATAAAAACTACAATATTTGGTACAACACATTGATGTGTTTGAGCAGTGAATTCCAATTCTCAGTCTCCCCATTCTCAATTTCTACATTTATTTTGTGAGTGTATAAGTGTGTTTCTGCACATGCTGTCAGCTCAGTGAGCGGATTAAAAGTGCTTATGCTGCCTCCTAAGTAAGCAGGATTCCTCACTTTCCCTTCTCTCTCTCTCTTTCTCTCTCTTACACTTTTGTGTCCTTTCCTTTTTTATCTTTTGCTTCTTTTTCCTTGGTTGTATTCCTCATTCTTTTGTTTTTCTGCCATTGTCTACTTCAGCTCTCTTCACCCTTTCTCGTGAGTATCCCAGGTCACCTGCTGACTAGGCGCTGCCCTGTGTTGACCCTTGGACAAGTCTGCTTCAATCCGACTACATGGCACCAAAACCTGAGCGGCACGTGCTGCTAACATGAGCAAATAAACATTATCCTGCTGTATTAGATTCTTTTGTTTATTAGAAAGCATTTAATTCCACAATAAAGGCCATTCATTTCCAAACAAAAAGTACCCTCTTTCTACTTTCTGACCCATTTATTTCCTGCATTTGCATTGTTCTGACCATGTCCTGCTTTCAAACCTGGGGAATGGTGGGGGAACAAAGTTTTATCAAAACACAACCAGAATTGGGTCGGGGGTTGTTTGATCTATTCAAGTCTGATCAGTACCAAGTTTTGGTGATACCAAAACATTTCTTTGTTGATTCTGGAAAAATCTGGTACTTGTATTTTCTGTTAATGCAAGTACCAGTCTTTTATGAGTGTTGTGACCTCTTGCGTTTGGCTTTGACATTGAACTGAACATTTATTCTAGAAAATTCCTGGATATATATCAAATATCGTCATTCAGTCTAAATATACAGAAATAGGATATTTGGTCCATAACACCCTGTCCTGATTCTAATCAAGCATCCACTGCCCACTTTCACTACTTGACAATGTTTGATGTTCAAATACATTTGTAAAAGAATTTATTCATCACAATGTGTTCCTCTGTATTCTATTTTCATTCCTTTAAGGGTCACCTTAACTGATAATAATAATGATAACTGTGCAACATTGGGAAACCATAACATTTTCTTAGACTGTTATTGTACTGTGA
The DNA here is from genome assembly GCA_029814765.1 of Acanthurus leucopareius. Classification (NCBI taxonomy): domain Eukaryota; kingdom Metazoa; phylum Chordata; class Actinopteri; order Acanthuriformes; family Acanthuridae; genus Acanthurus; species Acanthurus leucopareius. The sequence goes on along the minus strand of JAQMCX010000022.1, from coordinate 1,363,108 downwards.
AAATCTCGTACTACTGCAACCGTTCTTGTACCACTAATACTTCTCCCTCAGCTAACTTAAGATTTTCCGCAAAAAGATCAGAAACAGTTGACAGACAGAAAGACACGACAATTACCACTCCGTTGGCTAAAACAAGTCCATTTAAACTCAACACACTGTCTAAAATGTGAACCACTATCAAACTTGCCTGGTCTTTGTGTGTCTGTGTTCCTGCCAAAGACACACAAGCCTTTCCGATGTAGGCCAAACAACCCCTCTCTCAGACAGACTAAACAGAGCGCCGGCTGGGCAGCATTGCACTCCCATTGGCTCATTGTTACACATTCCTCACCCAATTAGAATTCCACTCATACCTGTGGGGGCGGGGCAGAGTCGGGGGCAATAACCTTTGGTTTTATCCAAGTTGAAATTATGAGTGACAGGTTTACACACATGCAAACACACACCCTTCACAGTCTCAAACATCCATAAAACTTTCCCTGTTTTCTTTCATCTTTACTTATCAGAAACACAATGGTCTTATAGTAGATAACAGTATTTCACTAGAAGAATTTCCTGGTCTTACTCTACAAGATTTCTTTTATTAGATGCCTGTGTTTCTACAGAACCCAATATAATACTGATAGACATTAGTGCTATTACTGTGTTTATTATTTGTTCTCATTAGGGCTACAATCAAAGTTAATTTCCTGTAAAGATTAATCAATCTGTTGTTTTCAATGTTCACACTTGATAAGTTGGAACTAGGGAATTCCGCCCTTTTTTGTTTAAAAATAGGACACTAATCAATAATCCCATGTCTTACATATAATTTTCTTCTGTTGCAATTTCTAATCTATCTTGCTTTTTCCAACTTGCAGCTATTACTGTTTGCTTTGTTCTATTTATTGATGCCCATCCTGCTTTTTTTAAAAATTATTTTGGAATCAAATTTTGGAAAAGGAGGGATAGAGTGGGAAAATGATTTAAGTGCATGCAGCAGACATTTTTAGACAGTATTTCATCAGCATTTGGGATTTTCAGCCCTTTTACTCACAAAACATCCATTGTAATAATACACTTGATCTGCCCTCCACCAATGTACCATAAAAACCACATGAAGACATATCCAGCCTAACAGTAAGTCAGTTTTGGTATGTGTTTGTTTGCTCGATTTTTAACAAGAAGAAGGACGAGGCGTCTGCCCAGCGGCACGGAGAGATCATTTTCATTTGAATAGAGGCCCCTGGGTGCCCAGTGGGGTTAGATTAGCTACAGTAAAACCATTGTTCCAGCTGTGTCCATGTGTGTGAGAGAAAGAGAGGCTCCTATATGCCCTACAGAGACGTGTCTGAACCCAAAACGAACAACACGTTTTAGTTGAATCGAGGGTACACAAAAAGAGCAAACGTGTCAAGCTTTTCGGACTAAGAAGAAGTTGAACGACTCAGACATTTGTCTTGCTACAGCTGACACAACAGCGAAATGCCAATCAATACCCATGGTTAATCTAGGCTAGCATGTCAAATCTACCGACACATTGATTTTAAGAGAGCCTGTAGTTCGACATTTGCTTTCATGGCTGGTGCAGAGCTCGTCGCATTCAGGTCAAGCAACGGGTTCGGCTGGTGGTCACTCCAAAAAAGGGTGTAGCTAGCGAGTGTTAGCGGTCAACATTAACTACAGTGTTATTATTGGCTAACGCTAGCTGGTGTGAAGCAAGTGCGAGCAACTGATAAAGTTTCAGAGGCTTTCAAGAGTCGGTGTTTCCTGTGTTCTAAAAACAAATGTCTAGTCTGCCGTCTCAGCTATGAAACCCACAGGACAGTAGACAGCTTTTTGACTGTCCTCTCGGTAATTTGGTTAGCATCTCCGCTAACAAGCTAGCACTTGTGCTGTTGTGTTTGCCACACAAAAACCGGATGTTTGGGCAAACAGCATAGCCGAGAACCTCAAAGACACTTCATGATGTCTTGTTAGGGTTACTAATATCAACACGTTAGAGCATGGGTTTGTATGTAAAAGAGTACAGCTTCAATTCAAACATGCACCGTAAGCGCTTTCTTTCGGTCTCGTTTTTTTACCTGTCAGTCGGATTTTGATGCTGGACCCGTTCCTCCGAGTCCCAGGATTCGACATCACTCCGGGAAAAACGATCACACAAACTTCCCTTTGGAGTCTCCCAAAAACACAGTTTCACCACCTAATGGGCACGAGAACTACTTGAGTTTAAAAACATGCGGTTTGTTTATGTTTTTCTCACGGATAAAAATGTATTATTTCATCGCAAAGTCCAGCGCTCCCTCGAAATCCAACAACACGAGAGAACATTTTCGGGCTGGCTCAAGCACGTACTGACGTCATGTCCTTAACGGGTATAACCTACGTGCTCGTGTCCGGGTAGCGTGGGCGTGCCCGGGAGGATCAGCTTCCTCTATGGATGCTTAAGACTTTTAGACTGTAGGTACTGTACCCCACATTATTAAGAACGAAAATATCTCTGACTTTTTTATGTTTATCTGAAATAGTTAAAATATCTATTTATTAATAAACTCAGACAATCATACCATAAACATATTTTATTCGATGTGATAAAATGCAATGATATGAACAATGACGTAAAGTTTTGTTCTTTCTTCCATATGGTGTTTGTATATACATTGCTGAAAATTTCAGAGTTTATCTTTTAGTTATTCTCTCTGTTTTTGAATAACTACAAACTTTCAGCTTTTTAAACAATAGATTTCTGTGTCCTGTTTCTCACACTTTTTCAAAAACTTCCTTATTCTTGAGTTTTTTCGTATCTTCTCTTAAGAAGTAGGCAAGTGCTCCAAAAGATTTTTATCTATCTGTCTCAATATAAGTTTCTCTGATTTACAAATAATAGTATTTATTTAAGAAGAGTAAGGTCTTTAGGTGGTTATGCATCTTTTTATGGTTATCTTCTCCTCCCACATGTCCTCCAAAACCAAATACATTTCAGATGTTTAGTTTCTCATCAATGATCTCTCCATTCAAAAGAGTTTGTTGTTTGTCACCTATCAACACCCGCCACCTGCTTTCCATTTTCTATTTTCAGAATTTAATATTATTTGACATAATTTTATTGTTTCATAATTGTAAGTTCATATCATATCAAAAGTAGTTTAGGTTAAATAATTTTCTTATTGAGCATTTCTGACAAGCCACTAAAGTACCACTAAAGGCTTCGTTAGGGCCAAAAAATGACCAGTAAGTATTGCAGATATGCTATTTGTTTAGAGATTCAATTTAAGAGCTCTTCCACAGATGTATTCAAGGTTCTGTGAAAACCTCCAACATTAATTAACTCACAGGTATGTGATCCAGGAAAATCGAAATAAAGCAACAATAGGACTAAGTGATTTTTAAGGGGCAGTGAAATCCCCAGTGACTTGATAATAGTGGCACCTTCAGTTAAAAGGTCAACATTTGGCAGTGTCTATATTTCAATTAGATGTCAGCAGCCAAAATGAGTTTTTGTCTTTGTTCTGTAATCTGTGTTGAAAATTGATTGGTCTATTGATTTCTCTAAAGGTTGCAAATGTGGTGCTGTTTTGCAGCTCACTGCCCCGGGAGACAACAGCAAAATTAGTCAAATCACTAGCACAGGTTACAAACAACATTAAGGGTTATTTCCAGCACACAGTTTACACATCACCTTTTAACTGGATCTTAATTTAGTGGATCAATAATTAATGAAAAATAAGTAGTTTTAACACAACACTGCAGTTGCTCTCTGAAACTGTAATTCACCTAAATCTATCTGTGGACCCTGCAGCTACAGTAAATGCCTCTTGCATGATACACTTTCAAATTGGTAAGGTTTAGACGCTTAAACTATTTGTTAAGGGTTAGTGTGAAAATTTTAGCAAGGTGTGTCATGTAATGCAGTAGTTTGTCATAGTCTGCATGACTGCACTTGAACCCTCCTTCTCTCCTTAAGAAACCACAGTTAAGATTTGAGCTAAATGTTAACATCAGCATGCTAACATTTGTTAATTTACACTCAACACAAAGCAGTGCTAATGCTAATGGTAATTAACAGATTTGCATTTGTTTGGTCCTGAAAACAATTATAGAAAAAAATCAGATTTTCTGACCTAATGAAAAGTCACAGCATCACCAAATTTATGACAGCTCATTCTAAGGGGCATGTGGCTGTCATAACTTAATACTATAGCAATTCTTCAAAAAGTTAAGATATTCCCTGAAAGTCATAAATGTGACCCTGATGGTGGCATTACAGAAAAAGTCAGGGGATCATTAGACAAGTCATTAGAACTGTTCTGCAATTCTGTTGAGTCAATGTTGAGATATATATTTTAGGTTAAGTCAAAAAATTTGGTCTGCTGGTGGCTTTACAGTCAAGGGATCACAAAAGACATTTAGAAATTATCCTTTGAGTCATATTATTATTTGCTTATATGTACCATATTTAATGGCAAATAACTGCTAGATACATTCCTTAAGCATGACTAAAAAATGTACATAAAGATAAGAATGCAGGTGAACTGTTTATCTAAAATGTGAGAGGGTTTCCTTTTTTTCACTTGGGTGTTGAAACTTCCAACTAGCATTTGTATGCAACAAGATGGAGGACACTTAACATCTGTAGTTCAAACTGCATAATTAAGTTAATCATGAAAGTGAGACTGTCACACAAGAATGTGTATATGATATCAAATCAAGTTCATGTAAATGCATTTCTTTGTCTAAAATTATATGACATGCTTTGAAAATGTTTGCCAGGAATGTTAAGTATAGCATATAGTGGGGTAAAACACTTGTAGCTGGGTGGGCAGGGATAATAGCCAGAGGGATTTGGCTCTTTAGCAGCAGCTCGGCTGCAGTATTAGCTGGTGGAACAATGGACCCTCTCACCAGCCTGTTTACAGGACACAGTAAATCCATGTAAGCATGCACACATGCACACACATGCACACACACACGCACACACTTCATTTCCCAAGCAAATATATACATCGATAAATATTCATTTTCTTTGTCTGTTGATCTGTCTGAGGTCAAAGCCCCTAAACACACACACACACACACACACACACACACACACAGAGTAAATTCTCTCTGTCCTCACACAGATTCACTCATAACTGCAAGAAGAACAGGTGATGGGGATGAACTGGAGGTCTTTGCCCTCATAAGAGTATTGTTTTTTTTTGTCTTGGCTTGTCCTGCTTTAGTCTCTTCTTCCCACTTTTATGTACAACCGCACAACATCTGTCAAACTAGCACTTGTGTTTGTGTGTATCATGTATCATGTATGTGTAATGTATGTGTCAACACTCCACAGGTGGCCGTATTATTGCCAGACACACAGACAGATGCAAATTAGGTTATCCCTCCAAAACGATTATATGCAGCTGTTAGTATGACTGTGTGTGTGTGTTTGTGTGTCTTTGCTTTAGTGTGTGTGAATGTTATTTAAAGTGCTGTTGAAACCCCTGGGAAAAACTGCGTTTGTTCTCAGATCATTCAAATCGTAGACACACACACACGCAGACACACACACACAGTTAATGAAGATAAAGACATTCATTGCACAGAACAGTTGTGGAATCCTACTGGGTGGCCAAATGTGAGTTTGTTGCGGTAAATGGATTCCAGCAGAAAAAAAGGGGCAATAAAAAGGGCAGAGAAGAATCACATTAGGCTATAAAGAGAGAAGAAAACTACAACAGTTTGAAATCATTTAAAATGTTTAAGTTGCCTGAGTCTTAATCTGTGTGTGTGATCAATGTCAGTCTGTATCTATCACAAGAGGCAAACAGATGCATCACTCCATTGGATTTAAGTGAGATGGAGGCTGTACGCTGCATAAGATCAATACAGTGATGTTAAAAAAACAGTAAGTTCAAATGTGTCCACGGGCTTTGGTCGACACATGTTTTTCCACTCATCATGTTAAGTAAACTCTTAAATCAAACTGAACTGTTCAGAATTTGTCACTGTTTTAACCACAAGAAATCATTGCAAGGTAACATATGACATATACTTTCTCTGTCATATACAGGTAATGGGGATAAAAGGGCAGGATGATGAAGATTGTCTTTTTTGAGTGATACAGTGAAGTAAGCAGACGGTTTCGCCTGAAACATGGCTTTCCACAGAAACTCTAAATTAATGGAGGCAGATTGTAAAATTCTCTGATCCCGTACCACAAGGCAGATCAGACGGATGAGACCTCAGGGTGATGGTTGGATGGCCTGATACATAACTGCATGGCCTGACTCCACTCAACCATATTCCTCCTGTTTGTACCTCTGACTCCAACACTAATGAATATTTGAGTGAGGTATTGAATCCTGTTTAATTAAGGCTAATGTGTTTGTTGGTGGCAGCAGCAGCAGCCATGCGGGGTGAGTATAAAGAGAAGTACGGGGATGATGTGGACCCCGTGCTGTTCTTGGATCCCACAGAAAAGGAGTGCTTGGATGCTATGAATAAACCATACAACATCAAGCGCTACTGCCGGGTCAAAGACGAGACGGAGGCTTTCATTGCTGGGGAGATTCAGTCTGAATATGAGTACAAAGTCACCATCAAAACCACCAAGAATAACAAAAGACGTACTAAAGCTATTTTGTGTTTAAGATTTGGAAACTTTTACATTTATGAAGCAAAAAATAGTCTGATCTATCACGATTTTAAACACTGACTGATTGAACATGTATTCCTTCTGATCAAACTGTGAGCATGAGGACGGGCAATGTTTCGTAGGTGAACCCTCTTCAGTTCTATCAAGCTAGCGGCTTACTCAACCGTACTTACTAACTCACTGACTAAGGCCAGTGTCTTGGAATACCTGTGCAGCTCCTACATCAACAAAAGGATCTAAGTAAGCTGGTAAAACAACATTAAAGACCTTACAGCACCCAAAAACCCCCTCAAAACCATGTGTACCTGACACCTTGAGAGTTCAGTGGTGTGATTCCTGCTTAAACAGCTGTAAAATATTTTCTGTGGCTCTGAATAGAAAAAGAAGCCCGTGTTACAAAATGGGGTCATGGAATATGAAACATACAGGGATTTACAAGGCAGGATGGATCTAATGAAAAAGCTTTTTGTTGCATTATGGGAAATGTAAGGTCCAGTGTTTTTGGAGCTTGGTTGTTACGAGGGACTAAAAACCAGAACATCTGGGCCTCTGCTGTTTTGATCTTTACCACGCTTTTTTTTCTCTCTCTCTTGTCAGTCTCTAAATGCTGTGAAAAGTAAAACACTAAGTCAGTGGAATACTCTTTTAAGCAGTAAGCCATCACTCGTAGAAGAAACAACAAGTCAGGCTAAACACAGAAAGTTGATGTCACAAAAAGATAAATATCTCTGTTTCTTCATTTCTCCTCAGCTGTATTGAACACTACACTGTAAGATATCCAGCATGGACATTTCCCTTTGTTGCAGCAGTTTTTTAAGCACAGATTTGATGGAAAAGCAAATACACAGGGTGAAGGGAGTATATATAAAGGTGCCCATGAACCAGATTCGTGCTGTATGCATACTATGTATGCTATATATGTTCACTTTTCCTTCTAGACCTGCTCAGGCCTCATTTGTGTTTCAGTCATCCAATACAAATGGCTGTTTATCTTTGGAGCAAGAGGAAAAAATGCAACAAAATGCCTCCTCACCTCTTTTCCATCTCTCACAATGCCCACCACGTCATGTTGATGGATGAGGAGAGGTTGGTGGCAGCGTGTCAATGATAAAACATTTATCACTTGTAGGTTGTTGAATGGTGAGGGAAGGGAGACAAAGCTGGCAAAAAAAGAAGTAAAGCAAGCAAGTGGTGTGTGATGATGGGGGATAACCCCCTCGAGACGAGCTGCTTGAAAGTCATTAAACTGTTCTGTATGTGGAGAGAGGGACTGGGGCAAGTGTGTGTAATTAGTGTAGCATGAGATGATTGGTTGAGGGAGTAGAAAAATATCTGAAGCCATTATGTGGCATCGGGGGAGAGCTGACAGCTGTCTGTGTTGTTAGTACTGCTGACAGAGAACATCAGCAGTCCTGTGATCAGCTCAGAGGGACATCAGCAGTAATTATCTCTGCCTCTCTCACACTCTGTTTCTTTCCTGCTGTCTTATGTCCCACCACGCAGAACATGAGAACCAGTTCATGCTGATTTCAAAGGGACATGTTTTTTTTTTTTTTTAATAAATGTGTTTTACAAATGATATAGTCTACATCTCTCCCCATTACTACTTCATTTTGTCCCCTTCTTCCAGTAGAGTGTGTGGTGCTGTGGCACAAATAAAAACACAAATAAAATCATCCAGTTTGGAGCAAAACCTCAGACTAAGTCATTTGTTAGTGTGCATATAGACATGACTTTTAAAGTTGCCTCCTCATCTCTTCTCTTCCCTCTCTTCTTTCTAAAGGACAAGGTCTTCCAGGCTATCTAGTACTGCCCATGCTTTGTAGGGATGCATTTACAGAATATTTTTTTCATTTTTTTAATGAAATAAATGGAAGCAAAACTGAAAAAAATCCATGAGAATAATATTCATGTGTCATTTCAGGGAAAGTTTATTTTTTTCCACCTTGGGCGGAAACCTAAACTGGCTGATGCTTACTTTAAGATCCGTGAGTGGGTTTCATTTATAACTTTGTGTAATATCAAGTCTTATTTTTACATGCTGTGCTCCATTAAATAAAGATATTATCCCGTGACAAAAATTTAGCTGTGAAAAGAACAGAATAAGCATAGTAAAAGAATGCTGACTTATGTCTGCGGTGTTTTTTCTGTGTTTCTGTCTGTGTGTGTGTGTGTGTGTGTGTGTGTATGTCAGACCTGCTAGACAAATCAAGAGTAATTACCCAGTAGACTGCTGAGAGAGGACACCATGTTTTCTCCACAGTCTGTGTGGAAAGAAGCCAGAACTCATGGGTGAGACAGATAACCCTGCAATGTCAGCCATTAATATGAAAATTACAGGGAGGTCACATGTGCATTTGGGAGGATGATTTTGTTTTATAGATTAATTAAGATAACACATATAGGGTGTCTCAAAATGTGTTGAATGGTGATTAAACTGAGCAATGTTTTTTAGTAGTCTGATCACATACAATATGGAGAAAGACAGTGCTATTCTAGAATATTAAAACGGCAGCCTATAACACAGTATAAAACTGGCAATTCCTAGGTGAGGCTGCTCGTACCCTCGAGTTTACTTTTGCCGTCTTCAGGAGGTGTGTGGAAATATGGTGAAGTAGTTCATCTAATTTGAAGAAATAGAAATGAGCGTTCCTTATAAATCCATGAAAGTCTGTTAAGACTCAGCAAGCTGGGAAAAATATATAAACTAAAATTAGTTAAATTAATTGATAAACATGTTTGCTAAAAATGACATGTTTAAATATCATTTGCAAAAAGTTAGCTAAAAAAGTTGAAATAACTAGTTAGATAAATGTAGCAGTTACACAGTTAAAATAATTTGCTGTAGAGGAGAAATGGTTAAACATTGTTTGCCTACAGTGGGTTAAAAACAGTTAAATAAGTGTTAGTTAAGAAGCTAAAAGTAACGGATAAACAGTTAAATTGGCAAGATACAAGTAGGGGATAAATTGTAAAAAACTTAAAAGTAATTAATAAACACGTTATGTAATATTAGTAAGCTACAAATAGTGAATAAATGGCAAAAAGTTGAAAGTAATAAATAAACAGTATTGATTAAATAGCTAACACTTGCTAAAAGTAACTGGTGTTTAAAAAAGCTACATGTTTTGGATAAATGGTTGAAGCAGTAAACTGGCTTTAAGTAGTAGAACATCTAGCTCTGGTCATTAGCAGTGTAAATATAACTATGAATAAAACTTCACCTAAGTACTGACAGCTATATTGTGTTACAAATATTGTATTATATGCTCATCAGAGTTCAATCACTTCCACTTTACAATCCCTTCTTTTTCCACTGCCACAGTAGAAAAAGAAAAGGCAGGGAACAATTGTATTTCATATGTCTTCTAGAGGCTTTGCTGAGTTCAAACTCCAGACAGCACGCGTGTGGTTTGTCAGGGAGTCACTCTGCTGGACAACATGGATGATGAGGAGGAACTGCTGCTCATCAATGTATATTTGTCATTTTAATGTTATTCATGCTGTGCTTTGTTTTCCAAATCAGCATAAAACACAGATGCACTTCTTTGCATGGCCGATGAAAAATTAAAAAAATGAAATAAATAAATCAGCCTGTTGATGGTGCTGTTGCCTCTCCTTCTGTAGCTCTGATGTTCAGCACTCATAACCTCTTTTCTGTCCTCTCTCTCTCTGCTTGTGTCCACAGTGAGCCTTTGATGTCCTGGGCTTCACTCTCGAGGAGAAGATGAGTGCGAACAAGCTGACTAGAGGCATAATGCACCTTGGAAACATGAAGTTCAAACAGAAACCCCAAGAGAAACGGGCTGATGTGGATTCCACTGATGGCTTCAAAAACCGCTCTCGCTCTCTCATTCTGGTGCTCTGGCTCATTTTCTTTTTTTCAAACTCCATACATGTTGTTTTCCTGTCATCTTATTTGTGTGTTCTGGTCTGACTAATGTTTTACAGCATGTGCTCTAAGATATTGTTGAATGAACTGAATTACATTAATTGATTCTTTGTCTTCTCTTTCTGTTCGTCCCATCTCATGACCATCAGCTCTGGGGGAATGCAACATGTTGCAACAACACAAAGTGCTCTTGATCAAGGTTGTCAATGAGTTTGTGAAAAAAAAGTTTTTGCTAGACATTGCTGGGTTTGAGATCCTTGAAATGAGCTTTAAATAGATTCACTGTGTGACATATGATCATGTCTTGTTGGCTTCATCACTCGTTGGGTTGTTTTTCTTCCTATGATTCAACACTGTCTTTCATCTCCAGCACAGGAGCTTTGAGCAGCTGTGCATCAAATTCACTGATGAGACACTGCAGCAGTTCTATAGTCACTGCATGTGTGTGCTGGAGAAGAAAGAGTGCAAGAAGACTTGGTCTACATCGCCTTTGGCCTGGACATGCAGGCCTGCTGCGACCTGCTGTGGAGGGAAACTCACACACATTGAGCACAAAGTGCACAAACATGGACATCAGCTGCATTCTTTGTATTTCCACCTCCTCCTCTGTCTCCTTTCTCTGGGTTTCTATCTGTTTGAGAGGAGCAGTGTGTGTTTAAAAAGGTGATAGATTGGACCCTTACATTTTGCTAAAAACCATGATCTTTATATTCCCGCTCCTCATCATTATTATCTCCACTTGTCTCCTCCCGATTCTTGTATTTCATCCTCCTAATGATCTCACTGTCTGCTCTCTCCTATTCCCTGTAATCATCACACTTTCCATTCCCTTTCTCCTCTTCTTTCTTTCTCATTCCATTCCTACTCCTCATGTCTCATTGGCACTGTATCCTCAACCCCAGCATCATATCCAAAGGAGTCCTTGATAATGAGATGCCAGCCGTATCCTCTCCAGGTGTTTTTCTGTGTTGGCATCCAGAGGAAACTGGGCTTGCAAGACAAGCGATTGGTGAGAATTATAGCCATGCTTTAGGCTCAAGTAATACGGATGGGGATCGAGTCTAAGAAGACGGTGGACAGAAAGTCAGTGTATGCAAAAAATGTATTTCTTTTCCGTTTTCCTGCACCAGAGAGATGCAGCATTCAGTGCATGTTTGTGCTAATAGTCTATCTGCTTTTGTGTTAATTGCACTGATGGCCATCCAGCATAATGCGAGGATGTTTCTTATGTTACTGATGAAAATTCTACACCAGGGTAAAGTGCAGAATTTCTACCTCATGTCAAATGGCAAATTTCTGTCATTATTATCACCATCTCATCATATTTCCTTATTTTGCTTCTTCAGTTGAAGCCCCCACTGATGTTTGCCTGTCAGCAGGAGACCATCAGGGTTAGTGATTGCAAATCTGTCAGTCTTTATGTGCAGTAAACAAAACAGCAAAATTTAAATCCATTTAAATCCCGATGCTGGTGAATTCACTGCAGTGTTTGCAAATACTATATAGAGCTGGACATGTTTGGATTTTAGCAGTGGTAAAGGTGAAGTGATGGAAATATTATGAAACGGTGAATGTGAGATAAGAGATGAGTGTGTGGAGGAAAAGAGACAGAACAGTTTATATATATAAATTCAGGAAATATTGGATAATTTTAAAATGAACAGTTAATGAAGTAAGGGAGGATGATAAATGGTGTGGTTTTAAAGAAGTAAAGTTATTATTGGTATCATTACTGAGAGTTGGAGTGGATTGAGGAGCTGTAGGAGGAGCTGGAAGCTGAATGAGCCACGAGAGCCAAGGTGGAGATAAAATCCTGCAATAACTTAGTTTTAACAGGCTGCTGTGGTCCAAACCTCATGTTTGGACAAGTATAAACGGGCAGAGAGGAGGAATAATATTTGTTGCAGTCAAAGATTAATGTTGGTTTTCTGGCCACTTTCTGAAAGGTGGCCAGAAGGGCCGAGCTATTACAAGATGTGGAAGACCTTGATGATAGACTGGAAGAGGTGGAGAGAGACACTGTTGCCTAGACGAGTGTTACTGCATCAGTGTGTATTCCTCACCTACCTTAGATGAAACACACTCAGACTGAGCTCAGCAATGCCAAAATCCATATGACACGCACATAGATGTCCACAAACACTCTTTCTTGGTGTTTTTATAGTCTACTCCTCCCTTTCGTGTGTGTGTGTGTGTGTGGTGTGTGTGTGTGTGTGTGTGTGTGTGTGTGTGTGTGTGTGTGTGTGTGTGTGTGTTTGTGGTGGAGAACAACGACCCAAACAGGGAGTTGGAGGATGTGCAGGATGAGCTGACCCAGGTGACTAAGCGACAGGTGGACAATGAGAATAAATTGCAATAAAAGCTGACATATGTTACTGAAGGCCACCAACAATCATTTTGATTAAGAAATGTCGCATTTAAAAAAAAAAAAGTATGTGTCTATATTGGTATCTTTCCAAGACAAAGACTAAGCAGTTGTGGATGTAATCTAAAATCAAAAGAAGGGATTTTTTTTTCTTTTTTTTCATTACTTTCTGCCTGTGTTTGTGTGTCCAGTCTAATGCAGCAGCAGCAACTGTGGATAAGAAGCAGAGAGTTTTTGACAAACTGATGGTTGGGTGGAGCCAGAGGAACAAAGTGCTGCAACTGGAACATGAGAACAGCAGGGAGAGCTGCTCCAACATGACTGAGCTCTACAAGCTGAAAATGACCCATGAGGAGAGCAAAGATCAGATATAGATGGTCCAGAGGAAAACAAAACCCTCTCAGATAACTTTTAACAGTTGCAGATACTGTTGTGCTGCAGGTCAGAATGGTGTGATTGAGATGATGTCCTAAAAAGCTGAATAATAAAATCAGATCATGCTTGTATAATGTTGTCATGTTTTCTTGAATAGGCCTTCTATTGTCACAGAAGAGCTCGAGAAGTTGGAGGAGCAGCTTGAGGAAGGAGGTTGCAGCACCACGAGCTGCAGAAGGTGAAAAAGAAACTGGAGGTGGAGGAGGAGGAGCTGCAGCTGGTTGAAGCCTCAGTAGCAGTATTGAGACAAAAGCACTTGGCATGTGTGAGTTATGACTCTAGAACAATTAAAAAAAAAAAGAAAAAAAAAAAAGGATTATTTCTATTCCAGTCTGGCTGTTTGGGATTTTGGATGAAAAGCTCATTAGCTTAGATGGAAACATTAAAACCACTCTCATGGCTGAAGGTTCAATATCAGGCTAAAGCCAGCAGATGATTAGCTTAACTTAAAGGCTGGAAAACAGCCTGGCTTGCTCCAAAAAAGCTGAATATGCCTACTAGCACCTCCAAAGCTCACCAAGTGATGTTTCAGATCTTGCTTGATTCATCTGTACAAAAACCATGGAGTGAAAAAAACTAGCTTAACTCTCAGCCTTAATATTCTAAGGACCAATACAAGAGTTGAATTCAAATCTACATCTCTGACGTAAAGTGAAAGGGGTTATTTCCTAAAATGCTGAATAGTTCCTTTAAATTGTGTCACCTTTAATTATTCTACTTGGATCCCATTAGAGCTAAGAATATTTAAAAAATGTGTCAATCAAAAAAGAGGAGACTTTCTTTCAATTCCCTAAGTGCAGACGTGTTAGACAGCATGCTGAAGACATTTTGTATTGTAGCATATGTCAGTGTGTGTATTTGATGCTGAGACAAACCTGCATGCGTGTCTGCAGGAGGAGCAGATCAACAGCAGCCTGTAGGAGCACAGGAAGAGGTTTAATGAACTGTACGATGCTGAGGAACGTGAAGAAACGACAGAGGTGAGGATGAGGAACTGAACCTCTGCCAGTAGAGGGAGAGAGACACACAACCACACACACACAACCACACACACACAACCACACACCCCACCTGGGTATTTCAACAACTCATGAGGGGTTTTAATTGCTTTGAACTGAAAACCAAAAAAAGTTATTAACTTTCAACATTATTCATAAGATATAGTAAAGAGTTTATCTGCCTGAGCATTTAATGAGGGCTTTATAACTCTTCTTTTATGTTAGGCTGTGAACTTATCAATCACTTTGTCAAAAATATCATCTTCAACATACACATTCAGTCCTCCAGAGGACACTTGACTAAGGAAGTTTAAGTCCAGGCACTCTAGCAAAAGTCTTTGAAAGCCCCAGCAGACTTCCTAATAGAAAATTTTAAATAATTAAACAAGTCTCTAAAATGACTAATAGTCTTGATCAATACATGATTAGTCACTTAACCTGTATTAGTATGTTTTACTTTCAGAGTGCCTTAAATTTCTGTGTGTCTACAGTCTTCGCTCTCATAGTTGTGTAAATTGCTTTGGGTCCCTTATTGTTTATTAGTAGGTGTAAGAGTTTAATGTACATGTGTGTGTAAGCACCCTGTGCAATTTTAATTCATGTTCTTACACTGGAGGAGGTAGTTAGTGAAGCTGTGCTTGTGTGTGTTGCTCCAGCATACGTGTCTGTGTAGTTGTGGGCTGCAAAGTGGCAAAAAATTAATTATTGCATGATTATGATTAGTTAAAATGCAAAAGCCACCATAGACACATCTTTTTTGTTGTGCATATTACCAAACAACTTTAAAATTAATCAGATTACCAAAAAAACATGTACACTAAAAACTGGAGCCTTTGGAGCTCAGGGCAGTTTCCTGGTTGTTAATTTAGTCATAATGACACTGGGAAGATAACTCCCTGGGGTAATGTGGTCTGTCAATCAAAGCCTCTACTTAATAGTGAGAGAGTTATCCACATGATGATACTTGGAGAGGGTGCTAAAAAAATGGATTTTTGTTTGTTCTGGCTTTAGTATGAATGCCACCGAAGTTACACATCCAAAATCCATCTGTGCTTTATGCCATCAATCTTCAATATAAAGATCAGTGGCTTCTTGTCTGCTAAATTTATAATAATGCTAGCTGTGATACGAACCAATGCATTAGTAAATACAAGTTGATCCTTTACTCAATTTGCCCAACCAGCTTCTCTTCTTGAGTATGAGCAAGTCACCAGTGTAAGAAGAACAAAAGGCAACTAATCTCATACATCAACATGGAATTTATTTTCATTTTAGTTTCAGATGAACATTTCACATTTTATACAAAATCATTAGAAAATGCCTGACACTCCAAAATCCCACTGCTAATCCTTGTTTGGTGGCTTCAGACACCAGAGGATTAGTGGGGGAATTGTGCAGCATCCTGGACCATTTGATGAGCTTCAGTCAGAGCTCCAGATCAATCAAATTGTAACCCGCAGTTCCCTCGATGGCCACACACTAACTTTCCCAGAGAGTGTAAAATCTTGACGTCATGGTCATAACCTGACAAATATGGTACAGTGATACCTAGTAATGTACAGCGATACAGTGTGATGCTGCTAACAGCTTCCTGCCTTTCTCAACTGATCTGCAGACAGCCTCTTACTGATGATCACCACCCACGTCTTCAATGTATGAACGAAGTACCACGTCAACAACACCATGCATGTTTTTCTTACGCATGACACATCATTGGTTATGATTGGTTATGTAGATTTAAAAAAAGATCATTAATATCAGAGTTCAAAATCAACCAATGACTGCAGGCTTGAGGAGGGGGGAGAGGGCAGGAAGGTCCACTGAGCCTCTGTTTGGATGAGGTAAATGTGAGGGGGGGGGGGGACAAGTGGAGGCTAATTACTCAGTGTTTTGCTAAAGTACATGCCCACATACACACACACATGTAAACACACAGGCACAAATGAAGTTTCAGAACAAGCACACTGACACACTTTTATCCGCAAACACGTCTGCCTCATGCCAAAAGCTTCTATATTGTTCTACGGAGGTTAAAGTTGAGGCAAATGACTTTATCTGCCCTCCTTTTGGGACAGTGTGTGACTGTGTGTGAGAGAGCAAAGGGTTAGAAAAGATAGTAAACACCCCATTAAGATCCGACAACTGAAAAACAGGTTTTATTAAGCCAACGCAAAGAGATTCTGATCGCAAACAGAGGAAACCATGACACTGGGGCAGCCAGGCACTTACACAACCACTTTCGTTTTTTGAAACAGTGCTTGCGTCAGTGTGTGTGTGTCTCACACAGAGACACAGCTACATTTTTTTTTTTTTTTTGATCAAATGACCAACACACACTCACTAACACACACACACACACACACACACACGCTCACACACTCACACACACATAAACACTCACTCACAGATACTTTTTTTCACATTGGAGCATGTATTTTTTTTGCGATTGGCACATGTACATGCAAAGCGTCAGTTTGGCCTGCGCAGGCAAACCTGAGGGAAAAGGGAGCAGAGGAAGGAGGGAGGGAAGGAAGAGAAAAGAGACGTGTGTGAACAGACAAACGCACAGATAGACATACAGACAGGCTCCTGAACACTTTGAGCGTTTAAAAACACCCCGGCGCCCCCCTGTCTTTGATCCTGCCCCTGCCCCCCTTGTGTCACATGTTCATAGCAGCACCAGAGGAGCCCTCTGATTGGTGGGTTCAGCCGTCCGTTAAGTCAGTCGGTTTCAAGGATGAGTGGTGGTTGCTCGTTCTCTTCTTCTAAGCGCAAGTCGTTGAGGTCATCTTCTAGCCCCGCCCCTCCCACGGCACCCTGCTCTTCGCAGTAACCTGGGAAACAAGAGATTGATGGTCAAAAAATTGATACAAACAAATCTGTGAGTGACTTACATTCTGTAAAAAAGTAAAATGTTATGAAGAAACAAATATGTTTTCATAATTTCCTTCCTGAATTTACAGCAACTTAATAATGATGATCTGAAATTTGACCCATTCATCTTGCCATACCTATTTGCCAGAGATAAATATGAATGCATATAAGAAATACTGTACTGCCATATCTTATGGGTCTGTGCTGATAATTAAGTTTTAAATCTGTCTATAGCACACTATATGAAGGAAATATATAGGATAATATAACAGAGGAAAATATGAGTATTGATAAAGTTTCACGCAAGGACAAATGAATATTAACTTGGGTTGAAATGGTGCTGTTCTTTCAAAGTCCTCTAGAAAAATATGAGTATAAACTAAGCACTAATTAAACTCTAAACTTTACATTGCCTACAACACCTTGTAAATTATAAGAAAAACAGTAGGGAATACTTGTAAATATTTCTGTTGCATACCTTTAGTGACTGCAGCACTGTAGGTTTGGGCCACAAGTGGGCGGTCATGTGACCCCTGCTCAAGGATCTCATTGGAAGGCTCAGCACTGCCGTCTAATCTGAAGTCAATGACAGCGGAGGTCCATTAACAATAAACTCTCTGTAAGACTTTTAAATTCATTCTGGTGGTTGTGTAAAATGATTATACTGTTCACTGTCCTGTGACAGTCACTCAGTATGTTTTCTGTGTGTATGTGTGTGTGTGTGTTTGTGTTACCTGTGCTGTTTCATAAGTGTGCATTCCCCTCCTTCTTGTGGATCCAGGTTGTACAGATACAGGTAACCATCAGCTGCTGCAACCAACAGCCTGGGAATCTTCTGAATCCTGATTTCAGACAATGAAAACAAAAATCTAATAGCCCATTTAATCATCAGGGGTCTCTAGATATCATGGCCCTTGTGCTGTTGTTATGCAACTGCTAAAACTGTGTTTAGATCAGTTCTTTTTGGCTAAAGTAATGATCCACTACAATTTCTCACCAAATCATTCATTTACAGACTGATATAACCAGCAGTTTTCAAGGCCGTATCAGGGGGGCATCTTCTTAGATCCAGGGCCACGGAAAGTAAAGAGATTCATAAGTTACAGAAACAGCAGCAGTTAAATAATAAAACCGCTAGTTAGAATGAAGAGCAATTTAAATTCAGCTGAAATATCATCTCAGAGGTGTATGGGGGGAAACATAACAATAATATATTACTATAAAATAGTATGTTAATAATAAATTAAGATTAAATCAAAGGCACAACACAAATTAGCAGAGCTGTCTATATATATAAACGGCCCTTAGAGCAAACCATCATAGTTTTACGAATCGATTTTCACTCTGACACAATCCTTTCCTGTTTGTCATGACAAATACAAATAAAGGCAAAACTGTGTAAACTGTATGGAAACTGGGTCAAACTGATCACTAAAAGTGGATGATTATTATAACATTTTTTTTCTATTTGTAATGCAGATTTCCATCTGATTGACTTTTCTATATTAATTTTATAAATATTTAGTGTAAAATGGACAGCTTATGTACTGAATTATAATGACTACTCAAAAATACAGAAGAGCTTCTTCCTCAACAAGGGCACACTCTTGGGAACATTATATGACTGGCCATTATTAATCCATGAGACAAGGGCAGCTTCCTTTCCCTGTGTGCATTTGTTTTCTGGCTCAATCACTGAACTACACAAGGTAGCCTGAGGAACACCAAGTTTCACTGCTACATCTAATTAATTATTTTTCTATCTTTTTTTTTTACAAGCATTGAGCAGATTGCAAAATTACTTCGTATTCTATCATAATTTGAATGTGCAAGCAGCATCAGCTTCGGTATAATAAAATACAATAATTGTAGTTTATTTATTTTTTCCATATGTTGTATAAAATTGGCCTTAATGAAAAGTGTGAACAGACTGATTACTAACTAATGTGCTTAGGCAAATTCTTTAAACAGTATTTGTTCAACAATGATTGTGATCAGCTTTCTGATCGACACACACAGTATAAATACTATACACTGTAATCAGAATTAGCTGTTCCACTGCAGTTTTGCCCGTTTTACACAAAGAGCCGAAAACAACAACGCAAAAATAGCTAAGCTTTACTGTACACATGTGTGAGTGTGTGTGTGTGTATGTATGTGTGTTTGGATACTCACACAGCTAAGGCGCAGATATTCTTATGTCCACAGAAGGGCAGGCGTACAGTGGCGAAGGCGCGCCCCTGGGTGAACATTTCCGTTACCTGGGAAGGCAGGTAGGTTGTGGATGCCATCAGAACCTTGCCCAGGTACCCTCCCCATGTGGTGGGCTCCTCCGCTGGCCTACACACATACAGACATGCACACAAAATATAAGAAGCCTGTGTTGCTCTAAGGAGCATGGGGCATACTGCAAAAATAAATAAGTAAATAAATAAATAAGTAATGAGGAGGACATCCCCGCTCTCAGGAGCTTTTTAAATCAGATTTCTTAGGAATGGAAACAGAAATGTACGTACACATACTTCTCCTTCTGTGTCTCTAATTTGAAGATGTGGACCGTCTCTGTGTTGCTGGAGGCCGACAGGTACAGGCCTTCCATACTGAACGCCAGTGAGCAGATGCTCACACACCTAAGATAAGATACAGAATCATTCTAGTCCATCACAGTGAAACAGAAAATAAACAAAACTATAGTACATAAATACATCCAATAATGTACCTTTTCACCCCTCTTCGAAACTCAAAGAGCTTCTGTCCCTCTGGGATTGAGAAGACACGGATGACTGTGCCCTGGGAGGAAGTGAAAGATGCACAGAGGATGACAACACTTGGAGGGGAAGCAGCAACAGCGATCTGTATTTGCTCAGCTGGAAACCAAAAATCACACACAAACAAGCCACACAGGGCAAAGCACTGCACAGTAATTGTCTTACCTTCTCTGAGGCTGTGGCCAGTTTGGTTCCGCTGGCATCAAAAGCCAGAGCCGCTAATGGGCTGTCGTGGGCTGGAATCATATTAGCCGCTCGCTGGAGGACAAACACCGACACTGGTTAAGAGACGCTCAGAGAATGATGAGAGATAAAGACGAAAAATAGTGAGCATTACTGAGTGATGATAGAGGCACAGGGAGAATAGTGAGGAAAAAGAGGAACAGTTATGTGTAATAGCAAAAAGAGGACATAAGAACTAATGGGAAAATGTTGGTGTGAAAGGCTGAATATAAAGACTTTATTAAAGAACTATAGTGTTGAGCAGAGGGCTTTACTGTGTCTGTTTTCACCTACCAGGTTGACTGTGTCAAACACCTGAACTTCTCCTATCGTGGCACTGCCTGGGTAGGCCAGGTAACAGTTGTCATTACTGATGGAAAGGGCGCACAATCCTGGAGATACAGGAGCGAAAAATTTGAGAAAATTAACAAAAGGAAGCCAAAGACAGAGATACCAGAATAACCAAACTCATCTGAGATTGGAAACACGTAACTCAGAGGCTCAGGTGACTGCAGTGATCTAAATGTTACAAATGATTCAGACAGCGGAGTGGTCTCTGCTCTGTGAATGTATTAAATACATAATTATCACACAAGTACCTCAGATCTCACTGACAGTTTTCAGCTTTAAAAGGAACAGCAAACAAAACTGAGTTCATTTTAAAGTAAAAATAAACCGATAAAAATAAGACAGACAGAAAAAATCTTCAAAAAGCAGAGAAAGTCACTTCTCCAGATAAACTACATAGGGAAAAATAGTGTTTTTTAACCCTATGAGTATTGTATTGTAGCAATACCTACTATACTACAAATTATTCCAAAGTACAACACAGTATGTCATACATAAATGTCATCATTGTGAGTTGTGTAAGGGGTAGCTAGTTTGCCAGATGATCTTGATCTTGATGAAGTAAACTTACTAAAAGGGGTTCTTCCACATTACTAAGCACATCTCAGTTCTTGTGAAATATGGGGGAAGAGGGATGTTTCATAAGATAAGTAGCGTGAAAGTCTTTAATGTTTTACAAAAGACACATGAATACAAGCAGAAACTACACACAGGCTTACAAGTTTAATGGATTAAAGAGTTGTCAACGTGATCTCAAAGAACTGCTCAAAAATTATGTTACATGGTCTATAAATGTTCCAGTTGCTTGCATTTAATTGCGGTTCATAAATACCACAGACTTCTGTTTTGAAATCTTTTTGACCTCTGGAATGTTTTTAAACTGCTCTGTACATAATCACTTCAAACACTTTATTTTTATTTCTTTCAAAATGAGTAAATCACTTGTTTAATTTTATTGTAAATTCAATAGTTTTGCTTGTAATAACATCAATATTTTAATGTAAATGATGAGGATAAGAAAAAACATTAATTGTTTAATTGTTTGTTTTGAAAAAATATATAATAGTTTGGAAGGACGTGAAAAATTTAACATCTGAGATTCTGGGTCTGCACATGGATTTTTCTTTCAATACGTTGTTTCTTGGTCACGTCCCACAGGGTCTCAGTAAAAATGAAACATACCTTTTGAAGATATTTATGGTTGCAAGCAAAAAAACAATAACTAAATGCTGGCTTCAGAAGAACACCCCCACCATCGCTGCCCTCATCAACATTATTAACTCTATCCGCTTGATGGAGAAAATGACTTTCACTCTCCGGCTTCAAAAGGAGAGGGGAGATGCATATTGGAGTAAATGGGACTGTTATTACCAAATAGATGTTGAATAGCCATATTCCTCTGTGCCCTTTTTGTATTTCCTGAACATGGTGGAGTGTACCTATGATTGTTTTTATTTTTATTCCCTTGGATTGTATCGCGCAATGTTGTCCCGGACCTCACTTGTTTCTGTTTTATTTTACAGTGAAAACTGAAAAAATAAAAGTGTTAAAAAAAAAACAAACTTATCAGTTAACCTTCAATAACTGTTTTTGATCATCATAGCATGATGACACAGGTTAGAACCGGGCTTTTATACGTCAGCTCATATATCAAGCTGCCTTTGAGTGCAAACCCAGCCAAGTACAGTGAAGCTCACAATGAGCCGCTGATGACTAAACAAATGTTGATTGGAGTCTACTTACATCACTTGACAAGGCTGAACAGAGCAGACAACAGACAACAGAAGCGCAGCAGCACCTGCTCACTGCGCAAAGATTGTGGAGAAGTTGCAGGAGTGATTTGAGAAATGTGCTGCTTTTGCCCTTAAAGATCTGTGTAAGAAAGCTTTTAAAGACTCTAATCTTTACGTTTTTTTAGAGCCACCTGAGCGTTTGATATTCATGGGATACATTTTGGATGGAGCATGACTGAAGTTTAGAGAGTTTTCATCATTACAGAGCAAAACAATATTGTGAGCAGGCCATGTTGAGGTGAACGGACTGATCCGCATGAATAACACAATTATGATCAATTAATGCGTCTGGTTATTCTGGTATCATGTGTCAGTGTATCACTAAGTTTCTTCAAAAAAAAACAAAAAAAACCAAAAAAAAAACAGCAGCCTCATGTGTTCTGTTACATAAACTCTGTTAGCTCTGGCCAAAACCAGATCAGGAAGTTACTTTGATTTGGCCAACAAGATTAAAAGTTAGTAAAGAAAATGTTTGTTTAGCTCCAGGTATTTCCCACTGGGTCTGATTACCTGATGAGGAGGAATTGAGCAGAGTTTAATTTGAAAATAATTTAATTGGATGTAATTACTTGGATGTCGTGAATGGGAAGAATCTGAGAATAATCCTCTTTCTCCATTACAGAGAACACCACAGCTTTGTCTCATCAAATGTAAATTTATTTTTGTCCACATGGCTGTTTCGAAGAGTAAAGGCTTTAAATCTTAGCTGCGCTGTAATTTATGACTTTTCCAATGATGCAGACTTTAAATGTATTAAAGGATGTGTAAATGCTTTCACATGGCCGATCCACTTAAGAATAAATTAGCTGTAAATGGGAATTAATTGCAACATTTAAATCTTTGTCTCGAAAGCCAACAGAAAATTGCGAGACAGGATCCTGGATTTGCTAAATTTAGAAATACAAGTCTTGAATCATACTGGTAATATTAAATACTGCATTATAGCACTGGAAAAGGAGAGACCAGTAGCTGCTGCAGTTATAATGCAGATGTTATAATGGAAAATAGATGAAGGGTGAAATCATAGGTGCAGAGATTTCTACGATGGATACTGATGAATCTAAATGGGATTCTTAAGGGTGGAGGCTTGCTCCTGTTCTCCCTCAACTCTCAGGGGATGGTTGTTTATCAGACGTTATGGTGCAAACACATCCTATTTGGAACACAGTGGAAAAGGCACTGACAACATCTGGTGTCTTTAGTAAAGGTACAAATAAAGTTACAGAAAAGCAGAGATAAACCGTGCCTCTGTTAACTTTAAAAAGTAGAGTGACATATATAGAATATATAGAAATAAATATACAATCTGATCCATAACATGCTCGACTTTTGCTGCATGTTATCCTTATTTTGTTCTGAAAACAACTTAATCTGTAAAGTTAAACTGGTGTACATAACCAAGGATGGAGGAAGAGATCATGTGAGACAAATCTGCTTTCTGTATAAACACTGCATTCTCAACTCATTCTCAACCCAACGCCAGATGGAGCATAATCTTCTGTTTTCCTTTGTAAGTTATATTAAGTCCAGTGCATACTGGCTGTTTAGACTGAGCCTCAAACAAAAATTCACACTACTGTATCACATTACTTCAAAACTGATAACTCTCTCTGCTACTTACCACTAAACTTTATGCTGACTGGATTAATAGGATAGCTACAGTTCCTGTGTATGTGCATACCAGCAATGATGTTTCAAAGATTGTTCTGCACTTATGTGGTTGGAGAATGGGAAAATGGAGTCAGAGCCATGAATGTTGTCCCACCACTAAAAGCTGCTGTAGCGCCAGCTGCCTGTTCAGCCCCATCTAATGTCTGGAGCAGTCAGGACCATGGAGAGCTCCCTAAACTCCTGTGGGTTAGTACAAATGATGTTACTACTGGATCAAAGGACCCGTGATCTAACTAAAAGAAAGCAATGGTGCTGAATGTTGTGTCACAACAATTCTAAAATATTAAATGTATGTTTTGGCTGCTGTGCCTTTATTTTGATAGGACAGCTAAAGGGTAGGGCAGGAATGGGAGGGAGAGAAGGGGAATGACACCATCAGAGGGCCTCAGAGTGGAATCAAACCCAGGGCCGCTGCAGCCAGGACACAGTCTCTGTACATGGGACACCCGCTCTACTGACTGACCTACAGGGCGATCCTAATATCTCAACTAATAAGAACAAAAATACATACATTTACATTAAAAGCATATTTACATAAATAATTTAGAGTTATAAATAATAGATTCAAAAACAATTTGTTCTCACTGCCTATCAATGTTTTTTTACACCAATGTTTTCAAATTAACTACTGCAAAACTGTTTTTCTAGCATCTGACTACTTTTTCATAATCTTGATGACTTGACCATTTAAAAAGGATTTATGAGTGATCTCTGGCCTGCTATAGGTAGCCATTGGTTTTACCTCATTTCTGTATGCTGTGCCACATTATCTGTATCCCATCCAAGCACAAGGATGCACGTAACAACTGCACAACACAGTGCAAAGTCATGCTAGCAGTTTCACACTATTCTCATCAAAAGTTGGTGATGTTACATGAAGAAGCACAGCAGTCTCACAGCAGGGACAACAGGTGCAACATTACATAACAACATCTGCAAAATCAGTACTACAAATGTCTTACAAGGAAGAAAAATCATTCACCAAGTTTGCATATACTTTGCAGAGAAATTAGCATTATATGTGTTTATATTTGTGTTCACGTCATGTGGTTATGCAGATTTGACCAGGAACTGTTACCTTCATAAAACTCATGTCAGCCAACTCAAAATGCATTTTCAAAATGATTGCAGTATCATGTAGTATTGCATTTTTCAAACATACTTTTACAGTGATGGATCACCTGCCTGAGCTATATTTCCAGCATAGTCAATACCAAAATGATATCAGAGGGGACAACAGTAACTCTATCATAATAAGATGATTTTTCTTTAAATAGCTGGCAGTTTTAAAAGTACGTAACGACTATCAAAGGACAAAAACACACTAAATACCAGTGTGATCATTTATTGTTGATTCCAAAACAGTTAACAAAGTAATGTATCCAAAGAAGGACACACTTACAAGGTTGATGTTTCCTTGATGCAGCAGCACATTGGCACTGTACATACCCACTTTAGGAATTGGTTATGAAAATGAGGGACATTCTGGAGATTTATTATCCAGCATTGGCAAGATCTGTTCGGCAGCATAAAAGATGATATATAACATGGAGTTTGTCCTCTGAAGGGCTTAGTAGGTGTTTGCCTTTTCACAAGAGAAAGACAACTTCCATCCCACTTAATCTTTAGCCAAACATCAGCTTCTTTGGCAGACTGTTGCAAGTCTTGAGAGCATTTTGAGATTAATTTATTATAATGTTGTTAATAATGTGAATTACCTGGGGTTTGAATATGAGCAATTAAATTCTAAAAGCTGCTTAGGACATTCATAAAAACAGTGATTTTCTTTAGCCTTCATATCATGTGGTGTTCATGTTTTCCCTTCTTTGACTGCAGTCTTTTGCATTGCTCGTCTTATCTTGGTACAATTCAGGATGAATGCTACCTTAATGTCATCCATAGATTATTCATCAGCATCCTATTCGCATATATCTCCCCTCATGTGTCAGTTTTATTATCAGCTGGCGTGCCTCTAACCTATGCTGCTAATGTGTCTCTACAGGTGCCTCATTCATAAAACATACATGCGTGGCTAATCCAGTTTAGATGCTAGAGTGCGTGTGTGTGCACATGTGTAAGAAAACACACACATGTGACA
Source organism: Acanthurus leucopareius (assembly GCA_029814765.1). NCBI lineage: Eukaryota > Metazoa > Chordata > Actinopteri > Acanthuriformes > Acanthuridae > Acanthurus > Acanthurus leucopareius. The sequence goes on along the minus strand of JAQMCX010000022.1, from coordinate 1,337,028 downwards.
GCCATGAGACCTATGAGGCAACTGTAGACTGTGAACGCAGATGGCAGTGGGTAATGCTGATATAGTGAAGCGTGAGTTAGAGTTTTTGCGTCCGTGTGTGTGTGTGTGCATGCAAGCATGAATGAGTTGCATAACTAGCATCTCCAGGCATACATTAGCCTTAAGCTCTCGTGCATCCACAGTGTTCCAGACCTCTAGTCTGAATCCTTAGGATTCAAAATCCCTAAAAATGATTCATGTGGCAAGAATTACCTCGCATAATAAACACACATACACACTCCAGGCTAAAATCGTAGGTTCTCACAATGTATAATATGTTAATAACTTAAGGGATCTCCCGTTGTTAGTAGATATGTAAATAAAGGTTTGACAAGATGTCTAAAAATAAAACATGTGACTTACTTCTGTAGGTTTTATAATGTGGACCAACTGGAGCTTGAATAAAAAACCCAGCCCACACAGTCACAAATGTTTAATTTTAACAATGTCTTCAGTCCAAAAGACTCTACATCAGGTCAACATGACAGCAAATTTTTCATGCTAATTCTAGATCTTACAAGGAGTCTTTGCACAGAAGAGTCCTTCGTGCTTGGTTAAAGCAAACACAAGATTTTATCAAGAAATGTTCATAGACTCAAATCTCTGCACAAATAAAGGCCTTCTGGGATATATAGTTTAGAAATTTTCTTACCCTTTCTATTAAGCAAAAATCAAACAGTGAGTGTTTTGTTTGAACATGTCAGTGTCTCTACATCCTGTTGTGCAGTTATAGTGTGTGTGTGTGTGTGTGCCTATGTGTGAGTATGTGTGCATGTAAACTCCTCTGCCTGCCTTTCACGTAGTGACCCAAAGTTTTATGGTGAAAAAAAGAAGTCAGAGAGGCAGGAAGAGGTCTGTGCTACAGTCAGGAGAGATTAACTTCTTCTTCATGTCACACATCTTCATTCACCTCACTCTGCTCTTCTCTTGTTACTCATGAGAGCTGTCCTTCATTACTGCAATATTTGTGCTCACGTGCTTGTTGTGTGCATATATACATTCTATACAGTATTAGCTTTTTGAGTCCGTTAAAATGCTCCTGAACTCATATGACCATATAGAGCTTGTTATTAAATGCCGAACAACAAAAATTTTTAGGCCGACATCTGAGGTGAATTACCAAACACACATAGCTATTTTCTCAAGTACGGACTGGTTTCATAAAATTTTTCCCATGAAGCTGCATTTTGCAACACGGAATCATACTGTCTTTCAAACACTTCAACACTTTTCAATAATCATTAATAAGCAAGCAAAAATCATTTGTAAAACATAAATGTAAATATAAAATAGCTTACATTCTCATCAGCACCGCTGTCACGTCTTGAAAATATAGCAAAGAGATCATCAAGGCTTGGCCATAATGCACCATCGACACAGCTCATCTTTGGTCACCAGTGCTGGTCATTATATGTTAGACTTGTCTGACATACAAGCCAAGGCCACTATTTTTAATGATGTCCTAAGATTTCACTAAGTTTCTTATGATATTGTCTAGAATTATCTGGGACGGCCCAAAAATGCACAAAAAGGGGCCTCTAATGTTTGTAGCAGTGGCCTTCAATGTTTCTTCACAGCTAACAAAAAACCACAGATTTGAGGCCTAGTTTGCATTCCTAATAGATCTAAATCCAAACTGAGTGTGGTGAGAACAGAGTCAGGGAGACAGAGGGAGCCCATGTGAGCATATCAACTTTGACTGTGAACTGTATGTGATTCGTAGCTGTGCTCCAGCTGTACCGTATATGGAGGGCCCTCTGGGAAAAAAGATGGCCACCCTTGAGAATTCACATATACCATGGGGAATATTAGGCAGTCGGAGTGCACTCCCATGATGTGGGCAGCAAAGCTTCAAGTCACATTGATGACATAACATATTTGATGTGAACAGGACCTATTATTCCCTCAGGCCACACAGAGAGTATCAGAGGGCTGGAATGGAGGTTCTGAGGAAGATCAGTGTAATGCTAATGAGGAGCCCAAGAGCTGGTAAGGGATTACATGTGCTTCGATGGGCCTTCATGCTCATATAATGCTTGGATGGACCTTCATGCTCCGAATAAACAACTGCACACATACGCACATTGCACGTGCACATGCACACACACACACACACGCAAGTCTGCAAATAAATGATCAAACTCACACAAATTGACACCCATCCAGGGACAAACATATTTTGTTACAAACATGTTTCTATACGTGCAAAAACAGACACACACACAGACACACACGAATACATGTACATACAGGCGCAAACACACACATACAATACCCTCAAATGCATGCTCACATGACCCCAATCTGCAGCAAAACATACTGCACAAGTGCTAAATAATTTACATATGACCCCATTGCACAGTTGCAAAAATGTACAGTAGGCTAGAAATACAGTGACATAGCCTTAGCAAAGGTTTCCTCTCAGCTGGTTTCAATAGGAGTTTATCATCTCCATCTGTACATTATAAAAAAATCTATCTGAATCTGTACTTACTGTATCCAATTACAAAAAGGGCATACATGAGCAAACTAAGGTTTTTCTGCAGTGGTTAACAGTACAAAACTTGCATTTTGCACTAATCAGCAGATGCTTGAAAATGCTGCAGACATCTTAAAAAGACAAAGAGCTGGGAGACCATTATGCAAGTGCTGGCATATTTCCACTGGCTGCTGGTAGAGTTTAGAACTCATTATAATAATTTTTTGTTTTATTTATCAGGTTGAAGTCCTTGAGTACATTCCTTAATTACCTTAAAGTCTCTCAGGTCAGCCAACAACCGTTTACTGGATGTTACCTGAGCTCTGCATATAATTTCAAACTTTCAATATTACAGTAGTTCATGATGGTAGGTCACTTACATTCATTAGTTTTTTAACAGATGCATTGTTCTCTTGTTTATGTTATTTATATTTTATCTACTCTGTTTCTTTTGTTTTTCTTATTTCCCTGTCTGTTTGGTATTTAGGTTGTTTAAACAAATTATTGCTCACTTTGCATTTTAGTGCTGTCAAAATGGCTCTTTCTTGAACACAGAAACAATGCAGATACGGTGCAAAATGGGAAAAACAAATTTGGACTACCACCAGGACTACCTCACTAGCATTTGACCGAAACATGAAAAGCACCAATTTAATGTCTCATTAACTTCCGTCTCGTCAAGCTCACAGATGTCTGGAGAGTGTCCTGTCAAGGAAAATTGGATAATGAGACATTGGAATTTAAAAACACTCACAGAGACGAAACATTACACCCGGTTCACATCACCTGGGTGCAAAAAAGGTGCTCCTCACCTTCACTGTAAATAACAACAGATCAATGTGTATTATTTCTATCTTTTGTTTATGCTTGGATTTCCGTTCAGGATTCAGTGATACAAATATTAAGAGTTCTTTAATATCTCCTGGCTCCTGTAAAGCTGCATGGCAGATGCATGTGACCGAGTTTCAGGTCTCAAGTGAGCAGGACTCAGTGCTACAGAGCAATAGGTGACAGTTACAGGAGCACGGGTCCTGTCGTGTCATCTGTATCCGAACAGGCTGGCCTGTCTGACATTGTGTACTCCTTGCTCCTTCCATCTTCTCTCCCTCCTTCCCTCCATCCCTTCGCCCTTGGTGTTCAGTCCACCAAAGGCATCTGTCCTATGTTTAATCATTCAAGCCCTTCCAGACACAAAACACTGGGGACTGAAGAAAAGAGAAGAGAATGGACAGGTTGAGTGAAGGAAAATGTAGAGAAAGACAGAGGAACACGACAAGTAGGACTTAGGCAGGAGAATGTAATCAAGAAGTTATTTAGAGGAACAAAGACTGTGATCACAAGAGAGAAGAGCCCAAGGAGAAAAAGGGGAACAGAGAGAGAGAAGAAAACCCAAAAAATTACAGGTGACAGTGAGAGACAATTAGTGCTGTAAAATTAACAGACCTTTTATCAGCATGATTCTTTGCTAGAGGGCTAACCTTGCCTGGCAGCACCGTGGTGAAATTATGTTTTTGAAAGGGCAATTTGGTCTGCTACACTATCCTGCATGTGTGCCAGAACTATAAAACAACACTGTATAATTTGGTTGAGGGTCATAGAGGCTCTCAGTGATGTCATCCAGAGGACTCTGTACACTTGTCCTTAACTGATACTTAGCAAAGTGATGTGGATGGCAGATGAAGAATAAATGCATGGGGTAAAGAATGGCAATGTCTGAAAAGATACCTAAAAATACATCTCCTCAAATCACCCACCACATCTGCACCCCTTTGTTTTATGAGAAGAGGAATCATTTTGAAAGGAGCGAGTACACCACCTGCTTAACACACTAAGTGCTTCTCATATTATTTTTTGTTAAACTGTATTTGTATTTAGGCAGCAATCTGACATCCATTTACTACATTTCTTCTCTTGCTCCTCTCACTTCGCTTCTTCGCCCCACCCTCCTCCTTTTGCTTTTTTCCCTCTGCAGTGCTCTGTGTCTTCCTTTAATATAACTTCTGTGTATCTTGAAAAGCGGCCAGGAAATGTGTGGAGGAAATGTTCCTTTATTTTTTCTCTGTCTGCTTCCCCTGCTGGCTAAATGACACCAACAGTTACGGCGTGTATGCTAGCAATCAATACCACACTCACTCATTCAGGCATGTGTTCGCATTTGGAGCTGCACAGGTTGCGTATACACACAAACTCACTCACACACACACACACACACACACACACACACACACACACACACACACACACACACACACAACAGCGGTGGGGATGA
>JAQMCX010000022.1:1320838-1332141 GCA_029814765.1 Acanthurus leucopareius | reverse complement strand
AATGTATCTATGTTTGTTTTATTTTTTATTCCCTTGGATTGTATCACGCAATGTTGTCCCGGACCTCACCTGTTTTTGTTTTATTTTGCTGTGAAAACTGAAAAAAATAAAAGTGTTAAAAAAAAAAAAATTTAATAGCATGTGCATAATAATTTTGGAACATATTGTATACACATAGTGCACTATTCCCTTGTCCACACGTACATGGGTAATTATCAAAACATAGCTTTTTCTTTGCATTTTGGCCTTTGGTCCACAGTCACAGCTTTACGTCACTGGAAGCAGATATTTGGGAAAATTTTTGCTTGTCTGAGGATACTCAGAAACACTGTTTGCAGAATTAACCTCATACCCAAAATGGCTTTAGGGTTATATCCTGGAGTTTGGCATGCTTGGATCTGCACTTCAGTCGTGTTAGTGTGTGTTCATTTGCATTGATGGGAACTTTTTTTTTTTTTTATAATAAAGGAGGGAAAACCCCTGTTTAAAAAATATCTATGTACATGTGGACTAAGCCTCAGTTGAGATACTGCTTGTGTAACCATGCTAATAATGTTTCCACTTGCCATCGTATCAGAGGTTTATACGTATTTTGGTCTGATGTCAGTGTTCTGTCACTTTAAGAGCTTTTGTGGTTTCAGTAAGTGGAGTGACGCACCTTACGTTCTTCCCAGTTGAACTTGCCTCTGTTGGCAGTAAGTCATGTTATAACATTGTGCTGAATATTTTATTAATTTCTTTTCATTATATTGATTCTTAATATATGTACTCGGAATTAGACATTAACAAAGACCTTTGTGAAATTATGGATTTGTGTATCCATTTGCCTGTTCTATGAATGTCATGTAGGCTATGTTGTTAGCTAAATTATCCAACTAGCAGTCTGTGTATGTGCATGTGTGGTAATATGAGTGTTTTTGTATTACTAGCATCCTTGCTGAAGCTAACATACAGCTTCATGCATGAGCAGCTCAGTAATTGCAGTCTTTGTCTGTTGTCAGAATAAATCTACTCAACTGGAATTCCTGGTCTCTGGTGCTTCCTTACAAACACAACACACAATCACATTGGTTACACTTTCTGTTCTTCAGGCTCACCTGAGGGGTTGGGTGGAGTTTCTCTGATAGTGTGCAGCACTTTCATATCTCGGATGTTGTGGATGTAAAGTGACTCCTCCAGACACACAATCAGCCTCTGTAGAAGAACCAGTTAGACACTGATTTATTGCTATGACATACGTTTTCACGAGCGAGAGAAATTAATCTTCAGGTATTTGATGAACACGTGACAAGATGGTGCATGTCAATTGAAAATGAAGCCTGACAGTCAGGTGTCTTTTTGCTCTCGTCCACCTACCTGTCTGTTAAGCTTGACAGCTAGTATGGTGTTGGAATAGGAGTAGTTGCAGATCTCAGTTCCCTTCTTGAAGTGGCAAACTTTGAGCTTCCTGGGGGCCTTCAGGCTGACGATGGCCACCAGGCTGCTGGAGAACAGACGCTCCACAATGCACACATCCTCCGTGTCCGCTGAAGGGACACACACGCAGACAAATCGTCATTTCATAACGCTAAACCAGTGGCATTAATTCATGCTTTAGTGGCTGCCTTTCTCTGATCATTGTGGTAACAATGTTAAACAATAGGGAGTGAAATGACCATGAAATGACCAATGACAGCATTACATTATAACCACGAGCAGGTTGAAAGCTAATACATAGAGATATACAATGGCCTTTTGTGGTTACTGTTGTGTTTGTAAGTTGGATGTTTGCAAATGGATTGAGCAACAGCCACATTCATAAGTTGTGGATAACAGCACCTTCAGGGCCAAAACGCTCATGGTCTCCCTCTGACTACACAAATTATGTCTCCTTCTGTCAGCTTTAGATTGGCTATTCAAATTTACACGATTATATCAAAGTATACAGCCCAGCTTATCATACATGTACAGTCAACTGGCATGCTAAGAATCTTAAAGAGACCAAACTATGTGTTATGTGACCACAATAATGAGGAGGAAGTTTGCTGTTTTAGTATATGGATGTGGGAGAGTGCTGACAAACTTTATAAATATTTAAAGTAAAAGCAATGCACTAATGGTGCAGTAATTGTGTCCTGTCTAGACAGCATGCATTAAACTCCCTTATTCAAAAATATGACTTGGCAATAATAGGACAGAGTACTGAAACTGTTATTAAAGAACAAGTAGCTTTTAAACCCATTATATGTACACAAGGAGTTTTTAGTTATGACTGAATAAAGAGATTGTGCACTCAAGTATAGAAAACTCGTAAGAAAGTAGGAACACAGCTTGGACAGTACTTACTACATTCATATATCTGCTCCAATTTGTCCACAGAGGACAGGGAGAAAAACTTGTATCCTGATTTGGTGCCAACAGCTAAGGACCTACACAAATAATAAAAAGACACAATAGCAGCATTGATCAGTCACTTCATCACGAATACAGTGCAACCATACGCATAACACACTGAACACACACTGAAAATGGGCTCCAACGTCGTTACTAATGCTCACAGAAGCGTTTCAAACTGGACACTACTGGGTTCGGCCAGTTAGATTCGTTTTAGCGGATTGTGAAAGTGGCCACACGACTCAAGCTGTTTTGCAATTAAAACCAGGCCTCTGTGATCCAGTGCAGTCATCAGCAAAATTTCGTAGACTGCCCTTCAATGAACTACGACCGCACATCTAGCTACATGTCTTGTAATATAGACGTGTGTCAAGAAGAAACACACTGACCCAGTTCGAGACTTCTACAGCGTTATCTAACAGTCCTCCAACTGTAGCGCCAGTCCCAGAAATATAATCAAGTCAACTCTTGAGATCTTAACAAGCAATATCACATAGAGTTAAGTTGTGTCTATCTACAGTCGGTGTATTATTCATAACAATCGTCATCTCAATTGCTCAAGCTACATGACACTTAACCTGCATGTGCACTGTGGCTAAAGTTAGCCTCGCACCACACAGCATCAAGTTAGCTAGAAAGCTATGCTAGTGACGAATGAAATAGCACATAGCGTTAGTGTTAACTGGGCAGCCCCACAAGCTATAGCTAAAATTAGCCTGTATTGGTAGTCATTTTATACATGAGGAACCACATCAGCGCTACTTTAAGCTGCGTCCTGTCAACCCGTGAGGCGTCCAGACATGTCCACAGTCAGCTAGCTAACGTCAGCTAGCTTGACAGCACAGGCCATCGGATCCCCAGACACTCTCCCCGGCCCTTCCTTACGTGTTGTCCTGGTTAAAGTTGGCGAACAGGAGCTGGCTTCCGCCAGCATCCCCGCTTTGACTGGCCAAGTTCATGGGCTCGGCACCATCGACATGTAATGCTTCGGTAAAAAGAGCAGCAGCTGGGCTGGAAATACAACTGTAATATGGACCAGAAGTGTTGAGCTTCAAGGGGCCATCTCTTTTTCCTAGCCCTACTGTAGTGATTGTTGTTGTTTTTCATAGGGGCTGTTGCTCGCCCTTACTGCGCATGCTCCGATGACGCGGCGTGCTGTTCCTTTAAAGAGGCAGAACAGTTTTATTAAGTGCACAGCCCTGATGATAATAGTGTCACCTTATCCGATATGACTTTGATTAATATTTTTGTGTAATATATGGGCTCCACAGGAGTGACAAAGCAGGAGCAAACTCACCTGGAAACACTCTGTTGTACAGTAACTATAAATAACTTGGTGTAATCGCGCCCCCCAACGTCAATATGTGCAAAGAACATCTAAAATGAATGGCCGAGGGACATTCTGCCTTGATGGGTGCAATGATGATATTACACGTATGAAATATTGCTCATAATATTTAATGCAGGCCGGTGTCTGTGTCCTCTCAGTTCCAGTCAAAATAAAATTAACTAATAGTTTATACCAAAACATATTTTTCCTCTTTCTTATCAGATATCTCTTCTTATATACCTTTGTTGAATACTACTATTACTACTGCTGGTGCTACTACTATCACTACCACTACTACTACTGATAATAATGACAACAACAATTTAAAGATGTCCAAATTAAATTTATGATCAAATGTTCAGTATTAAACACTAATGCTTTAAATCTAAATTATACATGGTGACTACAATACTTTTTATTTTTAATTAACAAAACAATACTGTAATCACTTTTTATTTAGTTCTGTTCTCTCTAAAGTGAGAGAGACTCAATTTAAGATAACCCCAAATACATAAAAGTCCTTTTGCTGATTTTCTAAACAATAAATTTCAATTTGAACCATCTCCATATTTGGAAAAAAGCAAAAGCAATCTGTTGTCCTACGCCAGTCTTGGTTGATAAAAGGCCTTGCTTTCCTCTTAAAATAGTACATAACTATTTCTTTAAATGGATGGGGTTTTTTTTAATCATACAAGGAGAAATTATAGTGAAAATTTTTAGGTTTAAATGGATACTCTTACATATTGAATATTGTTTTATTATCCTTGTAGCCTACTGTTAAACACATAATGTGTGTTTGAGTAAATGCAATTTGAGTAACCAAAAGCCATTTCTCTCAAGACCAATACAATATCTATACATAATAAGGTCATACATATTTATTAATTTTTTTAAGTATAAGGATGTACATTGCACTTTATATTTAACAGCAATGTATGCCTATTTAAAAATTACAGTATTTGCTTGCCACATATTAGTACATATGTTTTAAATAAAAAACATATAAAACAGATTTTAAATCAAAATATCCTTCGCTACATGTAAAAGTTAATGTGTTGATCAAGTATCAGACTTTGTCTATTAGTTACATCTGACTAGTATGAACACGTTTTCTAACAATGAGTCATTAAACATAGATAAGTCCATTTAATTGAATTTATTCATGTTTTTGCCAACTCCTTTACATTTCAATAACTATGACCTTCAGTGGCCCCATGTTGAGTCTTTTCTGATTGGTTTTCCCACATGAGCATTAATATGAGCCTCAAAGCTTAACGCACAGTAGTGACTCTGGTGGTTGGAGCAGTGATATCTAAGGCGTGGGATTATAAGGAAGCAGTTTGTGTTGAGATGCTCTAACTGTGTAATTTAGGATATGAGTCACAGTTTCTGCCCACCTTTACAAGTTTCATTGCGGTTTCTGGTATTAGTCCTGTTAGAGCATGTCAGAGAGCGAGTGTGACGGATACAGATCATTGGCTGGATAACAACTTAAAGCTGAGCAGCACAGAGGGAGGTAGAGTGGGAGGGCATAAATGATTAAAAGAAAGACGAAAAACTGAAACAAATGTGAGAAAAAACTGAAAAAAATGTGAGAAAACAAAAGAAAAGGTAACAAAAATTAGTCCAACATGATAAAATCTTAGCCTCTTGTCAGTAAAAATAGTAATGTTAATCAATCTTTGTATCAGGTCATTGACAAGTCTAATTAAGAAAAATGTAATTAAGTAAATTTCAAATAGTGAATAGTGAATAAACAGCAGTACTGATGCATGTATTTTTACATTTCATCTATACAATTACCACAGTGACTCCACCAATCATTTGTCTAATCAGTGCTGTCTGTTTGCTCTTGCTTGATTGTTATTTTACGTCATCTGTGTCCTTTCGTCCAGTTTACTGTTTTCAGGGACTGAGTGGCTGCTTCACCACCAGAGGTTTGTCAGCACAGGCAGTGATCCAACACACTGTGTACTGGCCTTTGGTTTACACAAGCTACAGCTTCCAAACAGACATGATAGACAGAGAGACAGAGGCAGGGTTTGTAAAACAGAGAGCAAAGCTGTGTTTGAATTAGGAAAAACATTCAGTTTTTTCTAAATGATCATGATAATGATGAAATAAGTAGGAGAATGATCAGATTAGAGAGATCTAGTTTTTATGTTTAGCTTTTTTTAAAAAATGCTGTGTCCAATGACAACATGCAAAACTATGGAATTAAATATACACAAAAAACAACTATTAAATGGCCTCAATTTGTCACTGAACACGTGCATAAAACACACCTGCTTCCTGTGATATGTGTGGCTACGTTTTTGGCTGTTATTTAACAAATGTGGCTCTCTGGCCACTATCATTAATATTTCCGCCATATCTCTGGCACAGCCTGTGGTGAATGTGTAACAGGTTTTGTTTGAAACTTGTTTGGATGAATGAGTGTTTGCATAATGTATCTGTTCTGTCTCACACAGCTGCTGCACAGTGCCACAAAGGGCCTCTGCTGGCCACTGTTATTGTTGGATAATATTTAATTTTCCATTCAGTTTGAGTGTGTGTGTGCATATGTGTGTGTATTGTTTGAAGAGAAGCATGAGTGGATTTAAAAAAAAAAAGAAACTTAGAGACATACAGAGGGAGAATGACATTCTTTCCTTTTACTTTTGAGGAGATGAATCAACTGGCAGTAAAGAAGACCTGTGTCTTGTTTAAGTGTCTTTTTCCTATTCGGTCATACGTAATATTTGCATCGTACAGAAAAAAACACGTCCCGTCTTATAGCTCTGTTGATCTTCTGTTGGCTGTATCTGCCATCATCCTTTCTGACAAATTTAATCATTAACATTGTACTGACTGTTACTTTGTGGGTAATTTACAGTGTGATTCATATGTTTTTTCTCATGAGTGTATTTGAACACTTTTAGGCCAATGAGTAAATAAATGACTCAGTATATATCAACCTGTTTATTCTGTGTGGATAGGAAACATTTAGACCCCTTTTAGGTTAATAAAGATCAAGTTCTTTACTTCTGTAAAATTACCAGCATTTTTGGGGCCTATTTCGAATACATAGATAGGAAAGCTAAAAACATTAGAGCCATAGGGCCAAAATGCTTATTTGAGGGTTGGCAAATAATCTAATGAATCTAATGACATTTAGAATGTCTGGAAAATGCAAAGTTGAAATATTTAAATCTTTTTAGGCAGTGCTAAGCTGCTTTAATATAGCTTAAAAAAGATATCAGGTAATCCTGTTGATCTGAGCAGTAAAAATACTTCATTACAAATCAAAGTCCATCATTAAAAATCTCATTACTCCTTTCTAACCATGTCTTAGGTAAAAGTACAAAAGCACTTTCATACCTAAAGGATAATAGTAAAAGTAATGGCCCTGTTGACTGATGTAATACACAGACCGTGAAGCATGATTGCGTAAGCAGCATTTTGTTATTGTGTCTAGTGGTCGCAGAGTTTTATTTGTGACTATTTTAATAAACACTCAGTCCATATTCTCATCCATAGGCTCGGGCCTCATTCAAAGAGCCACAGTATGAACTAGAGAGGCTGTGAGATGATTTATGGGGCAGGAAAGAAGAAAGAAAGGAAAAGAACTCATTCACAAATTTATATAGGTTTTTTTTTTTACATTCAGATTTTTCATTACATTTTTGATAATCGTATAGTTTAAAGCCTTGATCTGCTATATAAATGAAACCAAAATGATGAGGCATACCAACCGCTGAAAACTGATGTTGAGAACAGCTAGTTTATTGTAATCTTTGACAATGTATCATATTTTAAGATTATCCTATCTTTTTTTTAGCAAAGTCTTAATCTGAGAAAAGCCCAGTATTCTTCCCTGAAATGTAAGGAAGAGCAGATAAAGCAGGAAGAGCCTTAAAATGACTTAAGCACAGTACTGAATGAATGTGTGATTACTTTCCATCTCTGTCCAAAATGCAAAGAAATATGCATTTTAAATTAAGTAAATAAAATGAAATAAAATGAAATAATGAAGTAAAATGAAAAAAAATAAAGTAGCTTCTTTATGTGTCTAGACCACGTTTTCGGAGTTGTGTGTTTGCGCGTGTTGTGGGGTGCATTTAGGGAACTCGAACTTCTAAAACCCTGGATGCGGCCATGTTCCAAGTTGTACCTGACACATGTTGCTTAATTCCCACTTTTCACACGCAATATCTTTTTGCACTTTTGTGAAAGATTATTTTCTTTTCTCTGACAGTAGTACAACCTAAAGAATTCTCTTTTCGACTTATTTGATCAGGTTCTGCTATCACCTTTGTGTCTCCTCTTCTGTTTTGTGTGGCAGGCTAAGTTCCAACAACATATAAATGTCACACTGGAACAGCCAGTTGAAAACGAAAATTGAGGCAGGAAAAGTGTCGTTATGTTGTGGGGAGGGGTTACTGTTTGCTCGTGTGTTATCATCAGTCCAGGATAAGAGGAAAGGGGAGGGGAGGAGAGGAGGGGTTACAAACCCAGTCCCGCGGAACATCCTGCAAACACGTCTGAGACTGGGAACAAAACTCCGTGCGGTTCCCCCTCTTTGCTCACGTCGCCTCGTGTTCCTGCCGGTGGGATGGCTCGTGGTTCGAGCACCGGAAAAGTGCCGACACTTTAGATAAAGTCTCCCAGTTGTTGTTGTGTAGTTGACGCTGCGGGTCGCTGCCCCTTCTGTGTGTTTATGTTTGGACGCGCCGCGGTGGGACATCCGGAATGGGGAGTCCGTAGGGGGAGACGACGCTCGCGGGTGTGCTGTTGGTAAATAGAGCGCAAACGCACCAACGCGCACACGAGCACAGAGGCCACGTACGAAATGGACTTTAAGAAGACCAAATTTGGAAGGTATGCTGTATTTTTCAGAGGAGTTTGTGTGATGCTAAAGTCTAGCAGCGTGTTTTTTATGTGTGACAGATCCCGTGCATCCATGCGTACTGACGCGCTGGCGCAGAGACAAACAGAGGGATGTTATAGATTAGTTTCTGTATGTGTGTGTGAAAAGAGAAAGAAGCGAAAGCTGAAAAGAGAGCTGAAAAGTGAACTTAACAATGTCATTTTCAGTTTGACTATCGGAATCACTGCTCTCATTACTTCGTTGATCCATCCATCCATCTCTCTGCTGTGCACGTTCCTTGTTGGCTGTAGTTGTAGTTCACTGGTCATTTTTGGTCAAGTCATTTTTTTTTTATCATGTGCGGCATTACACACATGCGCGCGCAAGCGTTTACACACACGCTCAAACACAGCAGTAGCAGTTTACAGTAAATTGTTTCTAGTTAAATTCTGCTTGGATGCTTTGATGACTGAGCTTGCCTGTATTTCCGTGTACATGTGTGTCTGTCTATGTTTGTGTGTGTGTGTGTGTGAGTGTTTGTAAATGGGAGATGGCAATAATCGTGAGAACTTGAGTTTGAGTCCCAGAGGAGGTGAACTTGATCTTTGCTTTAAAAGGAGCAGCCCTTGAGTTACTGATAGAGCGCACACACACACACAAACACACACACACACTGGCTCCAACAGTGCACATTATCGCCCATGGTTCAAAGGTTCTGATCCTCTTAGTTGCAATTAATGTATGGAATGCACTGTAATGGCCTTTATAGCACTTGTTTTTGAGGTGACACACACTCATGCACACAGACATAAATTCAATAGTCCATAGTGACCTATATGACATGCATGTGCTGAAAAGAAGAAACAAGTGTGTGTATGGACAGAATCGCTAAAGGAAAATGAGAGAAAAAATGGTGAGCGAATTAGAACAACAATGCTCTCTTCAGAGCCTGTGAATCCCTATCCCTTCCTCTCAGTTCATTACACACACAAACACACACAAACACACACACACACACACACACACACACACACTCACGCATACACAGAGTTCTGTCATAACTGATTAGAGGACATCGGACTGTTACATTCAGGTCCATTGATAGCTGTACAATACAACAACATTGCTCAGAAAAAAAGGCAGTTTCTTGTAATGCACTTAGCATTGTCTTTAGGGAAAAATAATAAGTGGTGGTCATATATTGATCTATTGTGATGTACTAAATGTTTTCTTTCAGTCACTATACATACAAAGTATTTATACATATTTTTTGCAACTTTCAAACAGTGAGAGAAACCCTGTCTTTGCATATATTTTTTTAGATCAGTCTGTTTTTAAGTACTGTTAACATTTTAAAAGTTGATTTTACTTAAAACAAAGCAGTCAACCCAATTTGTAGAAATACTAAAATACACCATTTATAGTCTCTTGTCAAAAATGGTGAGATATGATTTTAGGTCCATATTACCCAGCCTGCATTCTGTGGATTACACCATGAGAGAGAGAGAGAGAGAGAGAGAGAGAGAGAGAGAGAGAGAGGCTTTTATCATAGAGTGATAGGTTGTCTAGAAAAGTCTGGTAAAAGCAGAAAAGAAAGTGAGAATGTGATAATGATAATGATAATAAAAGTAATGTTCCACGTTGTTGGTTTCATGCAAGAAACAAGATAACCTGTGTGTGCATGTATGTGGAGTGTGTGTGTGTGTGTGTGTGTGTCTGGGTGAAAGACAGATGTGTTTTGTGCCTTATAGAGCCCACACAGCCCACACACACACATGCACACCGTCAGCTAAAACGTAAAACAAGGTTACCCACAAACATTACTTTCTTTAGTATCTCTCCGACCACCAAACAAGTCACATATTACAGGTTTTCAAATGACAGCCATCTAGAAGGGACATTAGAAAAGCACCACGACATTTTTTAAAGTTTGTCAATTGTAAAATCAGATATGTGGCTCACTCTTAAAAGCTAAAAAGGATGCTATTATCACATATTGTGGTCTCAGTTAGGCTTCCTTCGTCTCTCAAGACAGTTTTTACAAACATCATCTTATGATTTCAGCCGATATTTTAACCTGCTTCTTTCAAAGCATCACTTTTTGACCCAAACTTAGTGCAGCTTTAAAGGTCTGGACTCTGAAACTTGCTTTTTTTTCTTGCCAGATGTCAGGTTGTTGTGTATTGACAGACTTTTGTCCAGTTACGTTTAAAAGAAATGCTTAGGTTATCTGGTGTTTTACAGACTTTAATCAAGTGAAGGTTGTGACAAGCTGTACACCCTTATGCCTTCTTCTTCTGACTCACTTTCTTCTAATTGCTCACTTCACTGTGCAGAATTAATAGACTATAACAACAAACAGCTATGTGTGTGTGTGAATGTGTGTTGTGAATGAGGCGTGATGCCGGTGTGTGTGCATGTGATGATAAGCCGTCGGCCTAAATGTGTATTCATGTAACACAGCTGAACAACACAGACACACCTGTGGCCTCTGCGTGAGAAGCTACATTCAAATGAGTGTGCGTGTGTGTTTGTTTGTGTAGGTGTGTGTGAGTGTGTGTTTGTGCGTGCATCTTCACATATAAATGTGGTTTCGTAACATCTCCAGATGTGTTTTTCCCTCTAAGCTAGGATTGAGAGATTTACTGCTGATTAAATAGCCTACACTACACTAGATACACACACACACACACACACACACACACACACACACACACACACACACACACACACACACACACACACACACAC
>JAQMCX010000022.1:1288540-1320738 GCA_029814765.1 Acanthurus leucopareius | reverse complement strand
ACACACACACACACACACACACACACACACACACACACACACACACACACACACACACACACACACACACACTTAGACACACACTCATGCACACACAAACACACATGAAACAACTTTCTCAGTATAGTATCTGGCATCATGACAAGAAATAATGCAAATGTAGTTGATGGTTTGTGGTCAGTGGTATCCAACTCAGACAACGTGATGTGGATTAGAGATCTGTAAATCCCCCATGAATGACCATATCACACACACACACGCACACATGCACACACGTATGCACACACGCACGCATGTTCGCACACACACCCCACTGCCCTTCAGTACACAGTAACCTATTAACTAATACAGCTGTACCTTGTTATGCCTTCAGATCTACATTCATTACCTGAACACGTCCCTCTGTCTTTTGTCCCTCCTCTTTCTTTACCCCTCCATCTCTCTCTCTCTCTCGCTACATCCCCTCTCCTCACCCCTCTCCCAGGTTCATGAACTGCAGGGTCCCAGCCAGTAAGAGATACCAGCCCACTGAATATGAACATGCTGCAAACTGTGCCACACATGGGGTGAGCTAAGCAAGCAAAAAAGAAGACAGAAACACACACTTTCACACTAAAAGTTATCGTTTCTCCAGAACCTCCTGGACTTTATTCTTTAGTTTACTTTCTCCATCCCAGACTGTCCTTGTGCTTTCTGTGTTCAGTGAGTTTGAAGCCTCTGAAAAGATGGAAAGGATTGTGAGGAATGAGGCGGAATGGGAGGGATTTTTGGCCGTGCCACAGAGGCAGTGCGCCATAATCTGTGATTCAGCCTGTAGCTTTCTCTAATCTGCTGTAATCCCTGTGTGCCTCTGTCTCTGAGAAAGCATGACAGAGTGAATGAAACAGACAGTTAAAGATGAAAGAAAACAGAGAGAACAGGACAATAATGGTATAAAGCCTCAAATGGTCTGAGAGAGTCTCTATATGATACTTGTCCATTTACTTATGTATTGACTGTGCCAGCCTAAGTGCATCCCATAAACATCAATTATTATCCTTAACTTTATTATAGATGCAAAATCAGTTGAGGGAACTGTTGGATATTTCAGGAAATTTACCTCTTTTCTTTTTTTTGTTAAGAGTTATATCAGGATATTGATACCACAGTTGGGTTTTTATTTAAATATGAAGCCACAGTTAGGTAGCTCAGTAACAAAAAGCTTGGAAATGGGGAAGCAGTCAGTTTGACTCTGTTCAAAGATAACAAAGTCCACCTGCATGCACTTTGCATTTTGTATGATTAAACATGCAAGATATACAGTAACATGTTAATGAGTGAGCTTTAGAAGTGCTGGTAGGTGTTTTTTGTTTTGGTTGAACAGAGCCAGGCAAGCTGTTTCCACACTTCATGCTAAGCTAATTGGATGCTAATGAGCAGCAGGAGATCCAGCGGGTCGTCCACTCATCAGAAGCTTGCCATCAATGTGTACATGTGTTCCTTTGTCTGTTTCTGTCGAGCAGGTCAGCACTTTGCAAGGACACTCCGGTAGCACTTTACAATAAGTTTTAAATTATTATTAGAGAGCAAATGAGGAATGAATGATGGCATAACAACAGTTAACAAATAAGTCTTAATTACATTTTTTGGGTGGCTAATGATTATATAATGATTTACTGATAAAGAAACAGGTGAGGAGCAAATTTGGGGAAAAAAAGATAATTGTTGTATATTTATTGTTATGTTATTATCCCTAATAATCCCAAAAAAGGGGAATATATATAGATCATGTGAGCAGACAACATAAATGTAGGATCC
This sequence comes from Acanthurus leucopareius, assembly GCA_029814765.1. Classification (NCBI taxonomy): domain Eukaryota; kingdom Metazoa; phylum Chordata; class Actinopteri; order Acanthuriformes; family Acanthuridae; genus Acanthurus; species Acanthurus leucopareius. The sequence goes on along the minus strand of JAQMCX010000022.1, from coordinate 1,318,941 downwards.
TCCAGTCTCTTCTCTAGTCACTCATCATTATCTACTAATGCGTTAGGCAAGGGTTAGGTTTGTTTTCCTTTGGTAGAAATTATCTGGTTAATACGAATCTCTCTATTTTTTCATTTTTTTAATTGAGTCATTCGTAAGTTATTCCTCACTGGTTTCTTAATGGACTTATCATTAACTAATCAATACTGGTTCTATCAATATTGATAGTTCTACTAGATAAGTACTTTATTGCTGTCCCTCATGTTCCTTGGTTACTGCTGTAAAAAGTGTGTGCCTTACTGTAAAGTGTTACTTATATCCCTTCAATTAGGGTAAGATTTGATTGGTTTAAAGACTTTAGAAGCACTAAAATAATGCAGTCCATTTACCGTGATGGTTGCTTCATACTCATTGTACTGACAACAGTGGTTTATCTCAGTCTTCTCATCACAAGAGAGCGGATAAGCATATTTTCCAAAATGTTGAACTATTTTTCTCAGAGAGTTTAAACCGGCATCTCCTGGATTTAGTTACTGAGGAATGTTAACAATGTCAGTAAACCATATGCAGGAGACATTTAGTACAAATTTAGTACAAATCTGTTTCTCACCAGAAGCTGGTAAAGAAGATTTACAAACTGAAAAGCCTGGTTACACTACAAGTGTTGATAAATGTTGTTTACTTTGTATATCATCAGTACAGTTATAAGAAATCAGGTAATGGTAATATCTGTTAAATGCAGTATGTATATCCTGAGAAAATTATATGAAGCTGTTATGTCTTTCTGATCCTTTCCAGTTGTGGATCCTCCCCAGTCTGGTGGGCGGATCTGTGCTCCACTTCCTGTCTGTGGACCAATGGCATCGTATGGCTGCTTGGCTCTATGGGAGTGGTCTCACCGGTCTGTTTGTCACCTCAACACTCTTTCACACGGCTGCATGGAAGATCAGCCACCTACGGTGCGTGTATGTGTGTGTGTGTGTGTGTGTGTGTGCATGTATGTGTGTGCGTGTGTGTGTGTGTGTGTGTGTGAGTAGCAGAAAATGCTGGTGGGGATTTGACAGATGTGTGTGTGAACGTACTGTTCCTGTAGACATTTACATCACACTCACATGTACTGTTTGTCAATTATGACACAGCCAGAAGGCTGGAGACCAAACAACATATGTGGTGTGTTAATGAAAACGTTCACATCATCTGTAATTCATACACTGTAAAAACATTCACTCAGATATAGACAGTCAAACACACACCTACAAACTCTTTTTGACTATTTCCTTATTCAGTTTTGTCCTCTCCAAGCTTTTATTCTTTATGAAATACATCAATCTTTTACCATGAGGAGGAAATCTCTCATCTCTGATGTTCTTAATTTTTTGGGTATCTTAAATGTACCTTGTTCATTTTAATGCACTTAAGATATTTTATTCTTTATTGTTTAAAATATAATTTTGATTATTACACCAAATTATCCTAATGGTTTCATTACATCTTGCATGTGCTTATTTAAATCTAGTCACATCCACCGGATCACCGCTGATGTGCTTAAGGTATTTTGAAGCAGCTAAGCACTGCTTATAAAGATTTAAAAATGTAAAGCCTTGTGTTTTTTGGACGTGCTGTACATTAGATTAAAGACGTTAGGATTGTGAGATTATCCACTAACAAATCCACATACTCATACACGCATTTTGGCTCACATTTCTTCTCCTTAAAAGCTTCTTTCATTTAAGTTTACCAAATAGTTAAAAAAAATCTCCCCTAAATGTATATTTTGAAAGTTGAATACCTTGTTTATGTGACCTCAGCTCCAGATAATTTAAATCATATTTGGAAAGGAGAAATATAGAACAGGGCCAAGAGCTTGATTCATTTAGTATAGTTCCTCTATAACCTTTAGCTGTTTTAGCTCAGGGCTTCTTCTAGTATGAAAACCTTAAAGTTCATGTAAGTATCAGGATTTTATTAACATGTAACTCAGAGTTTGGTGAATAAATTTCCACTATTCTTCCAACTTTCAAACTCCAGCTCCACTTCCTCTGACCTTTCACACTCAGTAGTCCAAAAAGAAATAAAAATGTGCGATCCTGCCATGTCAAGAAACAAAATTATTTTCCCGGCTGGTTTCTGTTTAGGGATTAAAGAAACTAAATAAATATTGTCATGATAAATTAGCTCTTTTCGCTCCTTTCATCTGTGTAGGAAAGTGGAGCAGCGTTTCCACATGTGTGACAGAATGGCCATCTACTTCTTCATAGCTGCCTCCTATTCTCCTTGGTGGGTTACATGATTGAAATTAGCAAAATATATACAGTTTAAAGGATGATATACCTGGTTATGAAGTTCAAATACTGAATGTTCTGACATGTCTCCTCAGGCTGATGCTGAGGGAGCTGGGGCCCTGGTCGTGCCACATGCGCTGGCTCATATGGGTCATGGCATTTGTTGGATCCATCTATGTCTTCTTCTTCCATGAGAGGTAACACTGCCTCTCTCTTTGTGTCTCTCTGCTTTGTGTCCTTGTTTAACACAATTAACCTGAAACCAAACTCCCCTCCTATTTACAGGAAACACTGAACTGCTGTTTGAAGCAGAAACAGTTACATAGGGAGTTTTAGGTGTTGTCTTTTCATGCCCTAATCTTCTACCTGCAGGTACAAGCTGGTGGAGTTGTTGGGATATGTGGCCATGGGAGTTGTTCCTGCTTTGGTCATCCTGTCGATGGTGAGAACAATTCACAAAGATTTAAGTATTGTCTCTTTCTTCTGTGAGCCCCCTTTCCGCTGCACCAGGCTTCCTGATATTGTGTTTGAAGCAGATGCTGTGAGTATTTTCAGAGCTAAACCTTTGGTTTTGTTTGTTTTGGCCCACTACCTACAAATTATATTTAGATATACCTGACAACTACTTTTGTGGATTTCATTGGTGTGTATGCCATAAAATTATTTCGTCCAAAAACATTTTCTACATCTTCATACCTTTCTGCTAAAAAACAGAAACATATGCCTGCACAGCTGGGTGTCTTGCTAAGAGGTTAAACCAAGATGAATTCATTAACTTACTAATTAGCTAATTAATGAGCTAAGCTAACAAGCCAGGTGTGATTTTTTGTTATCAAGAACAAGGCAACTATACCAGTGGGGATCAGCACTATTCTTGTTTCAGTCTGAAAGGCTTACTTTTGCATGTCGGCATTTTAAAACACTGTTCTGCTAGAATTCACTCCTTTTGGAACAAGACTCAAGTGGCCATCCAAGGAACTACAGTTTTTGATTGCATGCTAGCAACGTAAACTGTGAGAGGATGAACACGGTAAACATAATACCTGTAAATCATCAGCATGTAAGCATTGTCATTGTGAGCATGCTAGCATAATGATAATAGCATTCAGCATAAAGCACAGCTGTCCCTAAGCACAGCATAAATATCATGTAGCATCTTGTTTAAGAGATACCAGAGGTGGAATCTTTTTTTGTTGTTGTTTGGTATCACTATTTTTATTTTGCGTATTTTTTTGAGAGTGAAGCATTTATTCAAACAATTTTTTCTGCAAAAAAATACAAGATTTGTTTGAGCTCTGTATTTTTTATTCTTCTAACTCTTCTTTTTTTTAAATCATCCAGGTGGAGCGTGCAGGTGTATGTGAACTGGCAGTGGGCGGTGTCTTCTATGTGGTGGGCGTAGCCTTCTTTAAGAGTGATGGCCTTGTCCCTTTTGCCCACGCCATCTGGCATCTTTTTGTCGCAGCCGGAGCAGGCATTCATTATTACGCCATCTGGAGGTACCTGTACTTACCTGGGCCAATGCTGCAAACTTCCAGGTGACTGGCCACACCCACCTGAGATCACATGGTTCCATATCACATGACTGACTTTGAAATGAGTATAGTAGTCATAAGACCACTGTGTTTTAACTTCGTCTAACATGACTGCACGAGGCTACGCTAGGAGAGATGGTGCTCAAACGATCTGTCTTTTAACGCCAACTTCGACAAATCAGATGAGGAGCTCCAAAGGTGGGGCCAAAACCTTGGGACCAACCACTCACTGTTTAACCAAGAATCTTTTCAACATGCAACAAATTGACATTCAATGGCCTGAGTAACAGACCTTGACATAAATCTTTGTGTTCAGCGTTTCATGGGAGAGGGTAAATGGACTGCATTTATTTGGTGGTTGTCTAGTCTATTGACTCGCAAGAGTGCTTTATAACACAAGTGAACACACATTCATGGCAAGTGACTTCTCTATAAAATGCCAACCTTGTCATAAACTCACACACATATAAATGATAATTAAACAGCCACTAGAAGCACTTTGGAGTTCAGTGCCTCACTCAAGGACAGTTCGATATGCAGACCGAGGTAGTTTGGAATTGAAACACCCATGTTGTGATAAGTGGACAGCCTGCTCTACCTTTTGAACCACAGCTGCCCAGAGATATTTGCACAATTAGGACAAAATAGCTTATATTGTGCCAGGAAGTTCAGCTCTCATGTCTTTATGGTGAATATTTAGTTGCACCTGGCTGCAGATTAGCCTAGCTTGGCACAAAGACTGAAAACAGGGAAAATTTAGCCTGGCTCTGTAGAAAAACTAACAGTATCCACCAACCAGCACCTCCAAAGATCACTAACTACTGTGTCATAGCTCGTTTGTTTTAAACAACAAATTAAAACTGTAACTTCTACAGATTTCGGTACAGAGGACTGGAAGTGGCTGGAAGCAGTGACTGCCTGGAGTCGTCTCATTACAGTGAGACTCCAGGTAGTCACTACCTCAATGCTAAGCTAAGTGGCCGCTGTTGGTAGCTTCAAGTTTACCATGTAGATTTGTGAGTGATATCAACTTAAAATGTCACACTATTACATTTGTCACACATTCCTGTAGCCAAAAGTGAAGATACATAGTCTATAAGGACACCTCCTTAACCAGCCTGGGCAGGCAAACTCCAATATTTCCATATTTCAACCATAAGTAATGTGCCAAACTTTCCTCACGAGCATTCCTTCATATTGGTGCTTACCCTAGTTTTAAATAGTGCCACTAAGTGTCACAGTTACTTTCGATTATTTCAGATTTTGCTATTTTTGCACAGCAGCAAGACATGAAAAAAACAAAGCTGGCAGAACAACCAACTTTTGTCTCACAAAAGAAATTAATAGGTTTTTTTTGGTGCTGATAAGTTTTTGGCCAATATGCATCTTTTTGTTTCTCTGTGAGAATTTTAGCTTTTAATTTTTATTGTGCAACATCTTCTGCCACAAGTTTTATGAACAAACATTATATCTGGTTGACTTTGACTCTATAAAGCAACCTGCAGATACAGATAAGATCATATATATTTTTGTAATGACCAGCCTCTTAATCGATTCTCATGATTTGCTCATGATTTAAAGGTGATAACCTAATCTGTGATTACTATGGAGCTAATGTAACACTTACTGTATTCCCAGTCAAATATTCATTTTATAATGAACTTCAGGGCTATTTGTATTGATTATCATGTGCCAGTTATTTTTTTTAAGTGATGCACTCTTAACCTTAAGCACTTTTCAATAAGCACCAGTGATTAATAATTAGAGTTTTCTCAATTCCCCTAAATATGACAGATTACACATAAAGACAAGTTATACATTTAGAAATCGAACATTTTTATACATCAAACACCTGCAGGTTTTCTCTAATCTCTAGTGGTTTAACAGTTTTTACTTTCAGAAAAAGAGAGCACTTACTCAGGAAGTGAGCATTTTATTCTTTCTTTTTTAAAAAAATCAGATGATCTATTTTGTAAATTTTATTTTCATTGTATTAAAAAAGAGAAACTTTATTACACTGAGATGGATCTGTGTATTTTGTGAATGTAAACAAAATGCTTCATCACATCAAGTTTCAATCAAAAAATGTAATTTATTTACAAAATAATGTGCAAAAATCATGAGGGCATTGTTTTTCTTTTCACCCATGCATTTCCAAGTGCAGTGTGTGATGTGCACATGAGTCTGTGTGTGTATCACTGTGAGTGTGTGAGGTTGGTAAGTGTCCGAAGTTGCAGGGGCATGGCGACATTAGTGTCTTGATGCCACTGGGGTGTCATGACATGCGGAGGTGGGGTCAGGACGCTCTGAGCCACACCGGGGGCCTTCAGCAGCGACCACAACTCCTCACCTCGCGTTACTATGGCAACAAGGTCATCTTCATCAGAACACCAGGCAACCGACCCGCCTCTGGCGACCGTTCTCAGTTTGGAGAGGAACAGAGACACCCTAAAAAAGACATTAACACACATTTACTTTGCATTTCATAATATATATATCTGTGTATTTAAAAAGTGTGTATATTTAGCTGTCAGTCACCTGGGTATGAGGTCATGTGACCGTGATGCCAGCTTAGCTAAAGCACTCATTAGAGAGGTGATGACTCTGGGGGTGGGGCAAACCGCTCCAGGATGCGGCGCAGATGAAGTGATTTCAAACAGCACAGCCTCCAACGCCTCAAAACAGGAAGTGATCAGTTTCACAGAGCAACGAGAGTCACATGACACAGACAGGTACTCCCCAAGCACCCAAACCTGAAAGCCAAACAGGTAAAATTTGACTTTGGTGTCCAATTTAGGCACATCTTATTGTTTAGTGTGATACTCCATCATATTTCAGTTGATGGGAAAAGATGCTGAAATGTGAGGAATGCTTGAAAATGAAATGCAGTGGGACTTGAATTGAATCCAAAATACACATAAAGGAAAAACTATAATCCTTAAATCAGCATGACCCCCCTCTGTCCCATCACAGCTTCATTACCACATGTGTGTAGATTTCTTCTTTGCTGTAGACATTGGCTGTGGCTCCAGCGAACTCCAGCAGCTCGTGAGACTGGTCCACCACCAGAGAGGGGTGGAGCTTGCACAACCTCAGCAGGTGGCAGCTGAACACCCTGCAGAAACAGAGAGAAAGAGGTGTGGAGAGAGTTAGTGAATCACGGTGGAGACTTGCGGCGGAGGAACACTGGCGTTTCTTCAAAAGTACTTACCTGTGTATCTCTTTGATGTATTTAGGCATGTTGAGGAGGAGGCTGCTTCTCTCCAGCATCACTAGAATCAAGTGCGCTAAAAGCTTCTCGTCAGCTAGCTACAAAACATACATTATATGGTTAGGAACTCAAGCTACACATTTTAATGTGTAATGGGGTTACAACTGTAATGAACATTTAATCTCTTCACCGTAATGACTGTGTTAAAGTAAATGTGTAACAGCACAGGGACAGCCTGGGCACACTGAACCACCCTCGGCCAATCAGCAGCTTCAGCTAGCAGCTCATGGAGCGTGCTCAGTCGGTCAATCGTGTCACCTGTGGAGGGAAAAAAAAGGAAATCTTTGTGATTCAAATAGCTATGTTTCTAGAATAAATACATTTCCCCCCGCAATTAGTTTTAATGATAATCAGCCTTCTGCTAAAATTACTGATGAAACAGCAGCAACAGCCACAGTTAACATATACTGAGATGATAATGGCTAATATTTGAGAAAATAATGCCACCAGTCAACCACCATCAGAGGGAGCTCATTGAAAGACACTGTTTCTAGCTAATCTACATTTAAGTCATGCTTTATTACAGATATTGACTGTGACTAGAATTAATAATTAAAGAATAGTTCCGCATTTTAGGAAAAAGTAGACGAGCAATTTAATACCACCATGTCTTTGAGAAAAATAATAATGTAAAACTAAAAGTAGGTTAGCATTGCCTAGCATAAAGAGGACAAAACAGCTAGCTTGGCTGTGTCCAAAGGTAACAAACAGGTTCTGATGTAAGGGTAGGTTTATTTGTGGCAAAGTGACTATGTGAATTTCCCAAAATATCGAATATTCCTTTGACTGTGTGACCACTATTACCTGAGCCTGCTTCACCTCGAAGCAGGAAGAGGAAAAGCCCTCTAAACATGGGGTTGCGAAATGCATCCAGTGACAAGAGGCCACGCCCTCCTGTTTCAGAGATGGGCAAACATGCTGACCTGCAGGACAGACAGACACACACACACACACACACACACAATGAAATGTTGGTAAAAATGAAAATAGGTCAAATCAGTCTGACTTCTCACCCACTGAAAGTTTAGGAATAAGTTAAGATAAGTTTGGGCCCCAGAGCTCTGATCATTCGCTTAATTGGATACAACTGAGATCCTCCCTCCCTTCCCTCACTGAGCAGCCATCTCTAACCTGCCCAGTTGAATTCCCAAGGTGAACAACAGAGTGCCCTTTTTTTAGACAGTCATGCTCTAATGTGTGCATGCACCTGTGTTGTAACACCAGTGTGGCAGAGAGACAGGGCAGGTCCAGCAGAGTGTGAAGAAGCTCCACTGCAGTCCTAGCTGTCACCAGAGAGGGCAGCAGATCCACAAAGTCATCCAAAACTGCTGGGCTGTCCCACGCCAACAACTACAAAGAACAGACAGAGAAAGAGAGCAGAAACTTGTTTATTCTTCACTTGGTATGACATGATCTCCTCATGTTGTTATGTCTGGAGGACATACGACATCCTCTGATTTTTACCTTCAGCAGGTTTGGGAAGGAGTGGATGTACTGAGGGACTCTGAGCTGCAGGCTCTCGAGGTTCAGTCGAAGGAAGCGCAGAAGCTCATGTGCCAGGAAGTGGTCATTGAACAGCTCAGCAGGGAACCGATCAAACACCAGCTTCCACACATTCTCACAATCCACTGCAGCCATCTCACCTAGATAGGTACAAGCAAATTTCAGCTGTTTACAACTTTTCAGATGTTTTTAGAGTCAGTGAATCAAGGAACTGAAGTGAAATTAAATACATAAACTTATATTTGTGCTTATGTTGCAAGAAAGAGAAACGTGAGTTGAGTAGACACCATGGTTGAGGTAGAACTGTGCGATGGGCAGCAGAACTCTGGCAAACGACAGGTCAGAGCTGAGCCGACCAAAGAGGGCTTTGATGCATGGGAACGTTCGGTAGACCAGAGAGGGGTCCTCTACACAAACACAGTCCAAGATACACACAGCCTCCACCAGACACTGAGAGGAAAAACAGGACAAACACCAGTGACTGATTATGTACTAATGACTGACTCTGTATTGAGCTGTTCTATTTGTGGACGTACAGAGAATCAGTAACAGCACGGTAACAGAAAAGTCAGCTTTTATCTAAAATTAAGAAAACCTGAACCAAGGTTCTTACATGATACATAATTTACAATCCTTTATGATAATCCTGACAGAAAAATATTATAAACCTTACTGTTATAAATTCTAATGTTCTGGAAGTGAGAAAAATACATCAAATGGATTATGATTCATTTAGATTGTAATTTTTCCTTAATGTTAATGAGTGACAGTGATAACAAATAACACACACACTCACAGCTTTCTGCAGGTCTGTATCCGACCTTTTGTGTGCCTCTGAGACAAAGAGAAGAATACACACCACAATTGTTACATTAACACAGAGAAAAATATTATGTACAGATACAGAATAATAGACAAACTTGTGTGTGCAGAAGTCAAAACCTGCATTTACTACATGACAACCCCCCAAACACTTTCTTTAATCAGCTCTTAGAGATGAAAGGGGAAGCAACAAATGAAGGAGGTTAATTTTTTCCAATCCAGTTAAAATTTTAGTAGAAGTCAGAGGTTATTATGATCAGCAAACTCTTGTTGATTTATTTACATAAATCATATTCAGTTAACTTTGTTTTTTCTATATATTTTCCACTGGTAATCCATGCACCACTTGCTGGGGCTTCATTTCCTTAGAAACAGAGGACCGGTGCACTGCTGTAACACACACACACACACACACTTACTGCGGTCGCTCTGCTCGATGAGGCGTTGGCAGTACTGAAAGGCCTTTTCTCTCAGACGTTCCTTTGGAGGCAGCAACCGGCTGGAGGAGGAAGTGGCTGAAACCATAGAAACCACCGAACCGTCCACCTCTGAGCGATCATCTGTAACATTAGACGTCAAGAATAAGTGGATATGACTTCGACCCTCTCGGAAGAAATGATGATTATCATCATCGAATTGTTTATAATGTGCTCTTCGTTGCCAAATCTGAATCAAGAGCAGGAGTTAAAATGAAATGTTTATAGTGATCAAAACAAAACTGTAAACTAACATTCTTGAACAGTATGCCCCTACTGAACTTCTCATTTTAGTCACCAGAAGCATCAGAGTTTACTCATAACTATGTGATTTAATGACACATTTTGTTTCTGAAAAAGAAAACTCAACCAGGCACCTTTAAACTAGAGATGGGCAGATTGTTTACATATAAACAGCTTGTTTCACTAAAGTGCAGTGTTTCAATACATCAGAATGAAGAAAACCAGGCTGACAGTTTTGCAGTCCAGCACAATCTATGTATCTCCAATTTTGGTGATTTTTTAATTAATAAGAATTTTTTTAATAAACTGAGAGTTTATGTTTTTTGTGTCCTACTTCTTCAGCTAAATAAATTGTGTAAAACCATCTTGGATTATCTAAGAAATGTCACAAATCTGCAAAAAAAAGGATATTTTTCTGAGCTCATAAAAACTTGACTTCCATGAGATGTGCAGCTCTCATGGGACAGCGATGCTACAATAATATGATCTCATAGAATATGATGCCTTTCTATAGATTAAACTGCATAGTTGTAAGAAAAGTAGTTTAGATGAGGCCAACCTTAAACATATAATGTGGTAAAATGTCTTAAAATCATCAATGCAGGAGTAACATTAATCCACAGTCATATTTTACAGTGAAAAAGTGACAGGAACTATTTTACTGCAGAATACCTACATTTGATTGATACTTCTAGTACATGTTGCTAACAACACTTGTTAACTTTATTGAAGTAGTTGATGATCTAAATACTGAATGTTGTAGTACTTGGGGCCTTGGTCTTGAAGAGCTGCTGTGAGTCTTACAAACAGCCAGATGTCACAGTGGTGCGTCTGAAGCTGTGAAGCCTCAAATCTATTATCAGCTCAGACGTTCATAAAGCTTCATCAGCCCATCACTACTTTAAAGTACAGCTTTCTGATAAGCTTCTGTTGAGGTTTAGATTAAAGATTATTAGAGAGGTTTAGAGGCAGTTGGATAAACAGTTGACACAATCACATCACCTAAGAAAGAAGAAAAAACGATAGTTTGAGTTATAGAGAGAGAAAGCCCCAAGCTGTTCAGTCCCATCCAATAGAGAGCAACAAGTTACATGCCACACTGAGCTTTTTCTCTGATGTACAAAAAAGATCATTCAGACAAATTAAATATTTATATGGATATGATTAACTCAGCACTGTCAGGAAGAAACAGTTAGAATCATAAAAGGCAGAATTTGGCTGCTTCTTATTTTACTTCCACACTTCTACACACACACACACACACACACACACACACACACACCATGAGCAGCATGTACAGTAGCTCTGTCAAAAATGCATGTTTAATATTGTACAACCATTCAGACATTAGCAGCTGTCAGAGCAGCTCATCAGTCATTCATAACAGTGATTCATACGTGCTTACATAATTAAGACAGGATTAAAGGAAGACTTGAAGGTGCACACACCCCAGTGACAGTGTATTCAAGAGGTCAAAAATCGGGATTTCTGTGTGAGATGATTTGTTAGATCAAGTGTTTAGAGTGCCGCCCTGAAGTTTAACAAAGAGACGCAAGAGTTTAGTTTGTTAATTGTGTCTCAGAGACAAGCCCATGCAGGGAAGGATCCACAAACCGACATGTCTTACCATTAGAAAAGGAGTGGGAGAGGGAGAGGCTGAGCTGCAGCCTGTTTGCTGGAAATGATGAAAACAAACAGCAGATCATCTGAGACGGCTGATATGAATGAATTACAGCCTTTAAAGGTCGACACGTTGAAGCTGATGTTCCTTGTGTGTAGTTTGTGGTTAAAACATGACAAGCAGTGCTCATCTCTTGACGGGAATGTATGAGACTGTGGTTTGTTTTGGTGGTTAGCTTATACGTTACCAGTGTCAGCTGTGGTGTTGCCAGTGGAAACAGAGTGGTAGGTGAGAAGCCAGTGGCGGAGCATGGAAAAGGAATAGACGTTCATCCACTGGTCGTCAGTGAAGCCCTGGCCCACACACAGTACAGTGAAGAAATCCCCTGACACAGTCCCATCCAGCTCTACTACGGGTACCGGCTGATATAACAACACAAACCACAAACAGAATACAAGGTTAGACACTAAGGTTGGAGAGTGACATGAAAATAATACAAAGCTAAAAAAAACAAAACAATAGAAGTTAAACAAATACAAATAAGTAAATTAAAAGTTAAAAGTTAAAGGTTTCGAGTGGAATTGTGCAAGTGCAAGTGGAATATGAGAGGAAATTACCTGGCGTGACCTGGGCCCTGTGAAGAATCCTCCTGAGGAAGCACCGCCTCCTTGAGTGATGCTAGCATAACGCAGCCAATCAACAAGCTTTTTACTCAAGAGGTTGACGTGATCTGTAGCAAGTCAGATGGAGAGACACAACTGTGTGAAAAAGAAAGTCGATTTCTGTGCACACAGAAACACTTGATCACTAATTAACTGTCTATCTTAATTTTCTGTCTTAGCCTTGCTTTAAATTAGCTGGAAACTTTGCTCTGCGGCCTGTTTGTTACCCTCAGTGAGGCACTCAGGGCTGTGTGACAGGATGGTGTTTAGGATGGGCAGGATGTGTGTGAGCGTGTTAGCTGCCCCCTCTGATTGTCGGCTTTCCAGGCTGCGAAGGAGCTGAGCGAAGAAAGATGACAGGTCAGCCTTGGATCCAGCCTGTTGGGGTTAAAGTTCATAAAAATGCACCACGATGTCACAATGGAGTGATGGTTGCAAAATGACATGTTGATTGATCAGTAAATTATTTAATCATAAACAATTTTAAAAAAGCCTGTTAGAATCTTATATATGTTAAAAATAAAAATGTCAACTGTACCAAACAGAATACAGGCATTACCGCACACCTGTGAGAGCAGCAGAGCAGCAGCATGGCTGTTCAGTTGACTGGTGTTCTCCTGGTTGTAGTTCACTTCCTGGCCAGCAAGGGACAGTGTTTCTCTGAGCACGGCTGAGCTCAACACCTGGAGTTGCTCTGATGGTGAGAATAGAAGTGACAGAATCCTCTTCTGAAGCTCTGGAGGCAACCTTTGGTTAATGACAACAGGGAAAACCTTTGAATATGCCAGAAACAAAAGAAATAAAAGATCACACTGAAAATGAAAGAGTGTGGAGTGGAAATAGAAGAAGACTGATGAAAACTGTGAAGGTGAAACTCAGAGTTTTGGCTCTTTGTGTTTGTGCTTGCTACCTGAGAAGGCAGGTTGAGATTATCACAACAAAGAAATTGCAGATTTAGAGGAAAGCAGCAGAGAAGGAGTGAGGATAATAATGGGGCAAGTGGAAAGAATAAAAAAAGGATAGAAAAAACAAGTCTTACGTCCTGGTGTACTTTGTGGCAGAGAGAATGAGGTGCAGTCTCTGCAGGGAATCAAGAGTCTCAAGACTGAGATCCTTCCCCTGAAGCAGTTTGACCAATCGACTGTAAAACTTCTGCAGCTCAGGCTCCTGGATTTCCCTGGAAATGACACAGAGTGAACCTTGTTTTGTTCCTGGAAAGTCCTATTAAGTTGCTTAAACATGTTGCTATCTTATTAATTGACAACATATTAACCAACGCAACCCTCTTGGTTGCTCTAGAAGTACCAAATCCAAGACAAAATAATCCAATACTGCTTCTTACAGTTATACACACAAAAAAAGGATTTTTTAAAAATAACTGAATGAAGTTATACAACAACAAACAGGCTTTTTTAATGAAAACAGATGTTTGCTGCAGTCCTACAGTATAAAGTAGTTTGCAGTTTACCCACTGTTTACACCAGGCTAATCTAAAGCACATATAATGCGGTTAAAGACTCTGGGGATCTGAATCCACCACTGAGAACTTTATCGCTTTATATAAAATCTATCACAAGGAAAGTCCAACATTCAGATTTAATGTAGGTAAAACCACAGAAGGATCGTAAGGTCTCATATATTTTGCTCTTATAGCATCACAGATAAGAGTGCAATTTATGCCTGTGAATGTCAGAGTTGTAGGAAGAGTTCGGATTCTTTATTCCTGGTATTGCAGTATATAAAATACTACATCTTATTCAAAGTCCTGCAATAAAAATGTCACTCTGGTAAAAAATTAACTCACAGTCTCACGAAAGCAATTGCTTTTACAGGGGAAATAACACTGCAATATTAACACATAATAGATGTGATAATGGAAGTAACTGCCATCTACGGTTATGTAATAAAAGGCTGTAACGCTACATGAACGTAAACTTAAAAAGAAGGAACGTAACAAGGCTTTAACAGGCAGGCTAGCTTTAGCCTTATTAGCTTACAAGAGGAAATAACTGCACGCAGCGTGAACAGAAGAGATAAAAACATCGAGTACATTTTTCTCTCTCTTACTCTTCTTACCTTGCTTGTTTAATTAAACTCTCGGAACCGTGAGAGTACATTTTTGAGAGGAAAAGTTGGGCATTCCTCTGTAACTTCTGTCAGCAGCGTCAGGTAAACAGTGCGGCAGCTAATCAAGTCCTGACTGGAATCACATGACTCTCGCTTTAGTTCCGCCTTCAGCAGAGGGAAGTTGAGAAGCTGTTCAATTCAAGCAGTTACTCACTGATGCAACACTTTCTATACATTATAGATTAAATAATATAAATATGAAATCAAAATCTCCACTCGAGCATGCTTTCTTTTTTCGACGAAAAACCTATCGTTTGAAGATTATGGCTTCTTCCTCTATGTTTGACCCATCGTCTAAAAATAAGATTCAAGGCTGCATTTAATTTTACTGCTATGCAAATGATCTCTGTTCTTCATGAGAACAAAAGCCTGATAAAAAAATTAACAACCGTATTTTACAGCTGGTTACTTCTACACTCACTGACGCATAAGGTTCTTAATTTTACTGCTATTTTTGTACCCTTGATTTTTCATTCACTAAAATACTGCAGAAACATAGTCTTTAAACTGTTTTAAGTATTTAAATCTTTTCTCTACTATTTACATACTTTAGTCTTTATTATTATACTTTCTGCTTCCCAAATATAATAATACATAGTACACACAGACATAGACCTACTATACAGATAAAGATTTAGGCCTATGGGACTTCAGGTAAAATAATCCAATATAAAAAATACTGCACCCAGATATTTACCTTAGTAGCCTACACATATAAACAAAATCTAAAGTTGAAAGAAATAGTGAAACCGAAATGTCAGTTTAGAGTTACCGCTTTATTTGTATATAAACAGTTTTTTTGCTCTCTATTCTTTTGGGTGGTTTAATCTATAACAGTGTTTCTAATGTATAAGATCATCACATGTTTAATACAAAACATTTTAAACCGTAAACAGCTATCAGATAAATTGATCAAAGTGTAATATATCTTCGCTTCGATTGGAAAAAAATCAAAGGACGGAAACACTGAAGTGAAGAACAATTGTTCTTCAGTATTTCCAGATACCAAGAAAAGATTCAGGCAACCTGTTGACATCATACAGCTGACGAAGTAAACAAAGCGATTAAACAGGATAAAAGTCATCTATCGGAATGAGAGGCAGACAGCGGAGCACTTACTGACCAACTGTTAACCTACAACAGGTCACCACACTACTTTAAAATGTCGTAATAATCTGTGAGTCTTTTCATGCGACCATTGCGACCGTATCTGATGTGAGACAGTGCAGACAGTGAGACAGGTCACACAGGCTGCAGGGTTGCGCTCTTTCTCACCTCTCTGCAGCCAACTTGTTATTTCCATCTAAGCTCGCACCGCCCGCCTCCGCTTTCTCTCTCTCTCTTTCTGTCTGTCTGTCTCTCTGTCTATCTCTCTGTATTTCTCGGTCTATCTTTACCTCAAGCTTCGTGCCGGGGCCACAGCTCTCATGCGCACTTCAGTTCCTCTCTCTTTCTGTCTGTCTCTCCGTCTCTGTCTCTGTGTCTCTCCCTCTCTCGGATAAATGGAGACAACTTGAACCTTTGGATTCTTTGGTAAAAAAAAACAACCGGTTTCGTGATTTCAAGAAAAATTAGACAAGAAAATAACAAAAAAACCCCAAACAATTGCTACAATTTGGCAGGTTCAGTTCCCCCCCCCCTCTCCTTGTACCGCTCCTCCGCCGCAGCTCAGGTAAGTGAAATAACTTTCATCATCTCTTTCTTGTTCACGATTTTATAACTTGATGCGTTCATTTATGAGAGAGTGTATTAGAAAAGTTGTCGATCCGGTTTTGTAAACGTGAGCCAGTGTAAATGGAAAAACCGAGTCGCCGAAACGTGAAATGAGGCTACACCCGTATCACCGCAGCCTGTCACCAGTGTGTGTCATCTGCAGTGGTGACATGACAGCGTCCAAACAAAAACTCAAACACACAGTCAGAAGGACCTCATTAATTGCAGCACTGTCCTTTTCAAGTCGCTCAAAGGGACTGATTGATAAAGGCTGCCCACTCAGTTGGTCAGGATGTGCGTGAATCTGTTCTGGAAATCAGTTTTGCAGCTGTGCTTTGTTTATCTAATGCTCTTTTTTTATCAGCAGATCCTGTGGTAAAGGAACCTGCATTTTACCTTCCGACATTTTCTGGGCTTATACATGAAATTTTATTTGTGTGGGAACCCAATACCTTGAACCTCTGTCATTACCCAGCAATTACTGACATGACCCAAATGTTTTGGATTCCTGCAGCAGGTGCACAACACAGTGAGATCCAGTGAGGGACAATCAGGGTGAGGCAGAGACACAAGATATCATGCACAATGATTGCATTCTGCTCACTTGTTATGATGCATTGATCTTTTTAACATTTTTAAGTGTCACTGTTTTGCTGATAGGTTCTGATCTCTGCTTTTTAATGTGATATACACAATACCTAGCATCCCACTTGGCCATCAATGTGCATGAACTTTTCAAATTAATATTATTAACCCTTAAGATCAAAGACGACTTGAGTGACATGATTTATCTTGTTTTTATTTACCCACCAGCAGTCAGCATCAAGTATAAAAACATCATTTGATTCAGGAGAAGTTTTAGTCTTGTTCATTTTTGAGTCTTAATTTGACATTTGCTTGGTTTGAGAATGGATTAATTTAACGCTAACACTAACCCTAAGTAAGTCACAGCTTTTTTTTTTTTAGTGACAGTATACCAGGCAAGCAGAAATATGTGGTACCACTGAAAAGCCAAAGGACTGTGGTTTGCATGACTTTTAAAGAACGCTGATTAAATAAGTGATTCAAAAGTTAATAACGGTTAAAAAAAAAGAAGAAATTTTTGCTGCCAGCTGCTGTTTAGATCTTTAAGGGTAAGCAGAAATTGCTCAGCAAGATATAATTCAGTTATCAGGGCTGTGGAGACTAAAAGAACTTCTAAAAATGTCCTTAACTGCAACAGAAAAACCTTTATTTTTTACTAACCCTCTTTTGATGGTATATAAAAAGTAAGATAACATTTTTCTTTAATCATGCAAATCTGTCAGCACATGTGTGTTGTTGTCTCTCACTCTTTCTCTCTAAGGACAGAGCCCATGTATCAAATTTTATCCTATAAGCTTCAGCTATTCAGCTGGACAATGGAGCCTTTATGATGGTTTGTGCACCTGAACCAATCATATCTGCCCATCAGCTAGCTGGCCAGCCAATCTCAGCCCAGTACACTGAGAGGAAGCCTGGACATGGCAGCGTTAGAATCATTGAGCTTTGTTTCGCTGACACTGACTGGATTGTGTTTAAGTTGACCGTATTTGTGTGCTTAAACTGTTATTTCTGACCTTCACGAACATGATCATTCGCTGTGTGCTTGAGAAACAAGCAGGAACACAAAATAAAAGTGCTCCTCAAGTTCAGTAAATCAGGAACACTGTTTGATATTGGATTGGATTGCACTATAATCTTCACTCACTTACTTTTAGTCTTCAGGTCAGGGAAACACACAAACCTTTTGTGAGCCTGTGTGAAATACACTAATACAATCTTAACGACAATGAAGCACACTTTGTGAAAGACTCAAAGCACGTTTGGCATTTCAAAGAACGCGAGGAGGAAATTACTGATATTTGTCTCACAGTGACTCCACACAGCTCATCTTGGCTTCTCATGACAGTGATCGTCAAACGAACACAGCTGTCACAAAAAGAATGTGTAAAATTGAAAGTCACCGTCTGTTTGGTGTAAATGCAGCATGATTGCAAAAGAAAGGAAGTAAATTTTCATTCACTTTAAAGCAAAACTGAGTACTTGTTCAAGAGCAGCAAACCTTTAGATCTATTTTAACGTCTCCTCTGGCAGTAAACCATCAACACAAAGATCAATCACTTTTTTTTTAAGGATTTAAAGTTTTTTTGTAGCAGCAAATTTACCTAAACTGTGCAAAAGAGCAAATGCAATAAATAATGAAAAGCAGTTAAATAAATGAATGGAATATCAAAAATAATTCCATGAACATTCTATGAAGATCAGTTATTGGATGCAGATGCTGTAGGATGCAAAGCACCAACATGTCTATTTCTTTTACATTCATCTGCTGAACATTTTATTCAATGCTGTTTTTTTTCCCAAATAGTAAGCAATATGTGTTATTGTAAAAAGTCTAGTTGTGGAATGTCTTCACGACTGAAAAAAAGTAGGTCATAACTTCAAAAAATGGTTATGCTAAATTTTAAAAACGTTGGGAGAAGCAATAAGATACTAAATCTACATATTTAGTTTTTACTTGTTCTTGCTGACCTTTAAAGGGTTAATCTCAGCAGTCACTGGTTCTCTCTCATGAGATGTTCAATATGCACAGATTTGATTTAAACTGATTTAAACCTTTGTTGGATTCATCAATATCTTCTTATTTGCAGAGTTCGGTCTCATGAAACTGATATGCACCACAGAAATTCCAGTAAAGTTAGAAATCCCATCTTTTTCATTATACTTTCTTCAAGATATTATACAGTCGACTTTTTTAAGCGGACTTTACAACTTTCCTGCACGGATGCGATTTCAGTTTCCTTAAACTGAGCTTGATGCCACATGTCTACGGAGATACTGACAAAAAAAAAGTTTTTATTTAATTTGTGCATTAACAGACCACCCGTCACCTCACCTGAACAAAGAGAGTGTGAAAGGGGAGCTGATGTTTGAGTTCACTGACATATTTGCGTTTTTCAGAAAAGAGGGTCTGATCTCAGGTCAGTTAGCTGCCTGTTTTTTGTCAAATGCAGTGATTTGTTCCATCATGCCATCGTTTCATATTCTGCCAACAAATCAAGTCGTTGTGACGTTGATACTTTTGGAATGTGTCAAGTTGAGGTGGGTAAAATGAGTAAAAAAGATCAAAAGAACTGATATCGAGCGGACTGTGCTGTACTTCTCTGATTTTTTTTCCTGTCCAAATCTTGTTATTAGCACCAGCCTCTTAAAAACACTTTACCCACTCTTGTATTGTATTTCAAGTTGAGTGATACTGTTATTTTTTCAATTGGTCAAGGGGATAAACATGGTGCTGTGACAGGAGTTTGGGGCTTGTGTGTGAAGTCATATTGAGTGAAAATAGCTGTCTGTGGTGTTGAGAGTGCATTTAGGGCATCATGTTGCTGTTTTCATTGAGCTGTGTGTGTCTTGTGTGTGGTCTCACATGATGAGATGC
This sequence comes from Acanthurus leucopareius, assembly GCA_029814765.1. Taxonomy (NCBI): domain Eukaryota; kingdom Metazoa; phylum Chordata; class Actinopteri; order Acanthuriformes; family Acanthuridae; genus Acanthurus; species Acanthurus leucopareius. The sequence continues at coordinate 1,299,247 of JAQMCX010000022.1, read as the reverse complement.
AATCTGGGGTCACTGGTCATTGAGAAAACGCTGTTGCATGTTTTCGTCCAGGAGGTTGCGTCAGTGCAGAGATATTAATACATCAGACTGCAAGAAAGCACAATTGACACCCAACTGACCCTCTTATATTCAATAGAAATAGTCAAAGAGAAAGGAATGTGGTTCGTGTTTGATGTAGGAAAAATATGAAGGAAAAAACTTCATTTAAAATGACAATTTTATCATAATTTTAACATTAAAATGTATAAATACTTAAAAATGTTTACCTTTCAGTTTCACTGCCACTATGTGGCACAAGTTTCCTACAATGTGCATTGAAAATTTCATAAATGTGAAATTCTTAGAGCACTTTTTTTTTTTTTAGCAATAGTGCTTAATTTTACAAAAAGGAAATCAACACAACTTATATTTAATGTCCACATCATGCTTTCAAATGAGGTGTGAAATAAGGTCCTTTGTCGACAAAATGGTGTTTGACGGCACTGAAAAATATACATTTTGTTTGAAATGTACACATTTGGTTTGACGTCCACAACATGTAAATACATTTGGTTGGACAACAAGCAACAAGCTTGCAAAATACAAAGTAAGTGAGCATGTCTATAGAGTGATAGTGTTATAGGTATTGACCATGTAGCTGAGACTTATGGGAGACAGAAAGGCAGAGGATGACGGTGGTAAAGAGTTCACAGACAGAGAGTGTGCGTCTGCCTCTTTCAAAGGTGCACTGTGCAACTTTTTTTACAGGCCCACAAACAAGCAACAGAGACAGAGTGATGGGTGAAAGAAAGAGCAGTTTGCAAGAGCTAACATGACTTTTAGATTTACGTTTAATCCATTTGTAATGTTTATTAGAGCACTAAAGAGCCAGAGTCGACAATGCAACCAAAAAAAAAGCTGCATATTGTACCTTTAAGACTGTAGTTGCTGGAAAAAGGGAAATTGCAAAATTTAAAGTGAAGACATGCATATACGCACATGGTTCTAAAAAAAACAATCAACTCCTTTGACCTCATTACTATAAACAAAAGTGGCCAACTGGGAGGACTAAAACAGAGCACAGGAAGAGAGCTACTACACACATCTGGTTTGAAAAGGAGGAAGCAAGGATGAGCTTTCTCGGTAATGAACTCCAAAATAAGAGAAGAGAGAAGAGGAAATATGTTTGTGGTTACTGAGGGGGTCTGTGGGTGTATGTGTGTGTGTCTGTGTGTGTATGTCTGCATGCACTCGTGAACCTCTGCACAAGTGCATGGGTGTGTGTTGGTGTGAGTGCTTGCTTTTTATGCTCGCTTTTTATCATCTGTGGTAATATAAACACACTGTAGATACAAATAATAGCTTCAAGTGTTGAGAGGCTGTGATATTTGTGTCTGCCACAGGCTGCATTTGAGAAGGTGTTAATCATTAATTTCCTTCGATGACTATCTGTGACTAAATATTTGAAAAGGTTATAATAAATATATTATAAAGAAAGTCCCTAAAATTCATCCAATTTTACAGATCAGTGGTTTTTCACAGATTGTAGTAATGCTGCAGATTCATCCTTTCTGCCATATTTGTAAGTGTATTTATGACTTTGCAGAAAGCAAATGGCAGGTCACAGTTGTATGCAAAAGTGTTAGTTTACATGGGTAATGGCATCAGATAGGTTGGATTTGCCTAACTGGAGACTGCAAGTCTCAATGCAGGATTGTAGGATAACACCCACCAGCCTGACAGCATGCAAATCCCAAAGATGCATGGACAACCTGTATGTGTGTGTGAGTGTGTGTGTGTGTGTGTGTGTTTGTGTGTGTGTGTGTGTGTGCATGAAAGAGGGTGAAATGAAAGAGAGAGGAAATCAAGTGGGAGTAAGAGCAAGAAAAAGAGAGTGGAAATATGTCTCTTAAAAAGGTTAAAAAACAGAGGCAAATGGAAAGACGTCAGTTGGTTAGAGTTTGTGTTTATAAGGAAAAGAGATAAAGCGGAGAGTGCGTGGGACCCTATCGAGCACAGTGCCACTCTGTTTTATTATTTGTTCAGTGTTATTGATTCATACACACTCTATCCATAATCGTCAGCATAAAAGGGATCTTGAGCTTGTAAAGACTGATAATTCACCTTCACTTGCTGGTCACGTCGTCATCATAGGACTCTTTTTTCTATGGATTTATGCATAAAGTAAATTAGTTTTTCCACTGTTTTATTTTACTTTTATGATCTGGTAATTTAAACACTATTAACTTGAATACTTGCAGAATAAATAAAATTGACAGTTTGAGTTTAAGTTTCACCATAAAGTGTTAAACTGTTAAACGTCTGCAGCTTTGTAATGCTGTACTTGGGCACAGCTGTGCTTTGAGCTCAATGCTAATGCAATCATGGCAGCACACTCACACTGTCAGTAACATGCTGTTTTGCAGGTGTAATGTTGTCAGTGTTTACTGTCAGAGCTTGATTAAGAAGCACATATTAGCTTGTTGATATATGGATATTTTTCTGTGCATGTTTGCTGATGTTGCAGTGAAACCCCAAACTAGGTTTGTTTTCATTTAAAGTTATTTATCTCAATCATCATTTACAACATTTTATCTCTTCCTAACATGAACACATCTTGTCCTCCACCCTTAGTTTGTGAAACAACTGAACAAAGCTAGATAGCTAGTTAGCATCTCAGCTGCAGCACGTACCCTAATACCACCATCGACACGCTGTCTGCCCCTGACATGAAGCTACGGCACATGGTGATTTACTCTTTCTTGTTTCCTTTGGTTCCCTGTGGTGCAACACTGGCACCCTGGCACCCTGGCAGCCTACCAGCCACTGTAAATCAATCACAGACACTAATAATCTCCCCTGGGTGACTGAGACAAGAAGAAGCATTCAGATGTTTCCCTAAGACACTGTTACACCCTTCTGATGACAAAGAGGAAACAAAGTGAGGCTGCAGTTGGACTTTAAATTGATTTAAATTGGCTTTAGATTAAAGTTCAGGGGAAAAGTTTTTAAACTTTATTATGAGGGATATTTGAACACGTGGATTGATTTATATGGCAATTCAGCAAAAAGTTGTTAGGACATTTTAAAAAAAAGAGTTAAAGGAGTCAAATGAGTCAAATGGAAATTTAAAATTAAATGATGTGACTGTTTGAAAGCACGAGGAGTGAAAGCTCTCAGAAATAGCACAGCTAAAAAAAATTACAGATATCCCTTATGTGGTTGGTTATACTTCTGTAGTCTGAGATTGTGATGAATTCTGACTTTGAAGCAAACAAGTCTCTAAGCCAGTTCCTCTTTTTTTAAAAATTTCATTTTGACTCAGTTCTAGTTAGTTTTCAATGTTTATTTTTAAACTTTTCTTTAGAAAAGTTTGGTTTTAGTATTTACACATGTATTTTACACATGTGATCAATCTTGTTTTTGCTAAGGTCAGGTATAATGTATCAGAAGCATGTAGCTACGTATACGTACTAACTACACTTACAAATGTGCAACTGAATTCTTCTAATTCAAACATGTGTGTACATCTCATAGGTATGTTAAGCAAGAAGAGGCTGAAACTTTAATTTAATTTAATTGTGCAACCAAATGTAAAATGACAAATAATTTAATGGAATACCTGCTAGAAAAATATAAAACTGAATTGTATTTGTGTTTGTTTTAATATTACATTTCAGTTATTTTTGTAACAAGCCAATATGTTTCAATCTGGTTTTAGTTTTTCTTAAAGGATGTTATAGTATTTATTTTTAATTTATGACCATTTCTTCGAAAGAATGTTTTAGTTTTAGTTACTAAAGTAACCCTTATCTGGACAGACATGGATGGACACTGCAACTTAACTGGTTCACAGAGTCGTACAACCATGAAGCAGTTTGTTCAAAGGTCGATTAGTCTTGCAGAAAACCTAGCGAGTGTAGACTAAGACAATATGATTTTAGCTTGTGGTTTCTCACTCAAAAGAAACAGCATTTTTTTTTTCTATTTTCTGTTCACTCACCATTGAGCCTGAATATTACACAGAAGAAATATATCAGGGTTCAACCACAGGTTCCTCCACCAACAGTTTACCTTAATAGACTAGAATAAACCAAAGTCATGTTTTTAGAGGGGGATGCCCAGAGTCAGAGACAGACACACACATACTTCATAGTTCCTGTCTTCATTGCAGTAAGCAGCTGTGTTCAGACTCTGTCGGTTTTGCTACTTTCTCAGGGTATAAAAGATGGAAAATGGTGCAGCTGAAGATGGGGAGACACTGTGGGAAAAGGTGGAGAGCAAACGTTACGACCTGTGTCGGATCATCTCCCCGGCAAAGCTCACCCCCTACCTCCGCCAGTGCAAAGTCCTGGATGAACAGGACGAGGATGAGATCCTCAACTCCATGCTGCTGGTCTCCAAAGCAAACCGCACAAGTAGGTCAAAGGATGTGTGTTTTTTTTTTTAAAGTACTAATCACGTCACCATTCAGGCAATTATAAACCAGTGAATGATTTGATCTGTGTTATCCAACGACCATGTTCCTCTGAACCTCAGACTGTGTGCAGTGAACGTAGGTGCTTTTATGTTGTGTGTTGAAATCTTTTTGATTACTCCTCCGTCAGGTCGTCTGCTCGACATCCTCCACTCTAAAGGAGAGCGGGCGTACGTTGCATTTCTGGAGAGTCTGGAGTTTTACTACCCTGACCTTTACAAGATGGTCACAGGGAACGATCCCACACGACGCTTCTCCAGCATCGTAGGTGAGACTCACACATTTGGATGCAGACACACACACACAGATATGCATGGACACACAACTCATGCATCAGACATAGCTTTTTTTGCACTGTACATCCTGAACTTGAATCTCTGTTCCCTGGCTGTAGTGGAGGAGGGTCAAGAAGGCCTGACCCACTTCCTGATGAATGAAGTGATGAAGCTGCAGCAGCAATCCAAAGTCAAGACCCTGCAGCAGGTTGAGCTCAGCAGGAAGAACTGCACCCTGGAGGACGAGCAGAAGAAGCTACGGCTGGCCAATCAGGAGCTTCAGGCCTTCCAGCAGAGTAAAAACACGTTATTTTTTTTTTTTGATAATTCCTGTTAATGACATGGAAGCTAAAGGGGTCAAATCACTAATTTTAGATGTCTGGTGTGTCAAATGATTAAGCAACAAATCCAAATAATACTGAAACTGGTACCCTGATTCACATGTTTGGTCGGTTTCACCATAGTTGGGTTTATTAAGGTCAAATAACCCATCACATTCACCAAAGACTATTCATGAAACTAGGACACTGTGATATTAAAAATCTTCTGTGTAGTTAAAATATACTGCTGGTACACAGCACAAATAACTCTTCAAACAAATGCTAAAAATAATTTTCAATATTGTCTAAGTTGGGTGAGCTCACGTCAGCCTTCTCACTTTCACTTAAATGAGGAAGGTACAGTCCACCAGGCAACTCTGTTGTAAATTTCCTGGTCAGGATGAAATTGCAGAATCTTGCCACATCTGACTGTCAGTTTCCAGGATAACATGCTCATGTAAATGACTATTGTTGGTTCTCCAGGGTACAATAAGTTAAGAGAAGAGAGGAACTCCTACAGTGATGAGTTGCTGAGGGTGAAGGATGAAAACTACAAGCTGGCCATGAGGTATGCCACGCTGAGTGAGGAGAAGAACATGGCGGTGATGAGGAGCCGAGACCTGCAGCTGGAGGTACTGACAGACACGTTTTTAATAAAAGACACGTGTTCTCAATACAAAAAAACACACAAATATGAATTTCATCACATTGTGTGTATGAATAAATGTGCAAGACATGATAATATTAGTGAAACATTAGCAATAAGTTTAAAGGAAAAGTGGGGATTTGAGGACATCAATCAGGGATTGTAGCAGGTCACATCAGCTCCATGCTGCTCTCCCTATCTTAATACTCTGTCCTCTTTGCATGTATAGATTGATCAGCTAAAGCACAGGCTTAACAAGGTAGAGGAGGAGTGCAAGATGGAGAGAAGGCAGAGTCTCAAGCTGAAGAACGACATCGAGAACCGACCTAAGAGGGAGCAGATCTTTGAGCTGGAAAGAGAGAACGAAATGCTCAAGATCAAACTACAGGAACTACAGTCCATCATACAGGTACAGCCTGGAAAACACACACACACACACACACACACACACACACACACACACACACACACACACACACACACACACACACACACACACATACACACACACACAAACACACACACAGACATGTTGATATGGCTAAGATGTTAGCAAACATTTGCCTACTGACACATCCAGCAGACACAAAACAACATCACTATTGATCTAGTGTCTTTATCTATGTATGTATATGCTGTGCAGGTAGCAAAACAATAGCTTTATGAGAGCACCTACCTGCTGAGGAAATGAATATTTGACTGAAAGGTGCTAAAATGCTCCTCAGAGTTGGGTGATAACTCACAGTGTCATGTTACTATCAGACTGGAGCTAATCAAAACAAATGATCCAGCAACTAGTTGTACAAGATTCATACCGAACAATGTTTGTGTTTCTCAATACTCAGCCTGGCCCTCTACCTGCATCAGACAAGGCCATCCTTGATATTTTGGAGCATGACAGACAGGAAGCACTAGAAGACAGACAGGATCTGGTCAACCGGCTCTACAACCTCCATGAAGAAGTCAGACAGGCGGAGGAACTGCGAGATAAGGTAACCAACACACAAGCACATTCAGAGACAGGAAAAGCTGTGTTAACTCTGACTGTGTGAATGTGAGCACACAAAGGAAAACAAAAACACAATCTAGAAACACAAACCCATGACAAGAGGGTCTTATGGCCGTGTGTGTGTGCGTGTGTGTGTCTAGTACCTGGAGGAGAAGGAGGATCTGGAGCTGAAGTCCTCCACACTGCAGAAAGACTGTGAGATGTATCGCAACCGTATGGACACTATCATCATCCAGCTAGACGAGGTGGAGAAGGAGAGGGACCAGGTAAAAGCTCTCTCACTCACACACACACATGCAGACACACAAACTCACACACTCTCACACACACACACACACATAGAGGTTATTACCTCTATGCTTTATGACTGCTTGCAATTTCCCCTCATGATTGTGTCATTAGTTATTGTCATTTTCTGTGATTCACGTTCTTGTTGTTGTTGTTGTTGTTGTGCTCACTTCCCATGCTCCTCTGCTACAGGCGTTCCGAGCGAGGGACGAAGCCCAGCACCAGTTCTCCCAGAGCCTCATTGACAAAGACAAATATCGCAAGCAGATCAGGGAGCTGGAGGAGAAGAGTGATGAACTCCATATTGAGATTGTACGCAAAGAGGCCAAGCTGGTCACCTTGGAGGCTCGCCTACGACGGATGTCCAAGGACAATGCCTCAGACCAGGTTCGGCTCAGCAGAGCAGATGAGTGTGTGATAAACGCTCACATGGTGTCTCATCAGCACATAGTTTCAATATCATCTACAAAAAAAAATTGCCAATGTTATTAAATTTTTAAGATTTTCCTCCTCTGCTTTATCAGACTTTGCCAAGGGACCTCCCTCCTACAATCATTTCTCAGGGGGAGGAGTTTAAACCCATCCAGGTCCAATCAGAATGGTCCAGTGATGAGTCACCAGAGGATAAGTTACCTGAGGAGCCTCGCCTCAAACGCAGACCCAACCTCAAAGCGGTCAGCCACTGGACAGTATGGCGAAGGCCAGAGCCTGTATTTATCACACTTAAGTCACTTATTTCACTTAAGAATGTTCATAAATACAATTTTCTACTTATCACAATGTTATGCATTTATCTAAGAGACCATATGCCGATATCAGTCCATCCTTGAGCTTGTACTGTTAGCAGTCCTCTCTCATAAAGTAATGTGGCAGAGTAGCATTAAAAAAGCACGCTGTGAGGACATTTCTGTCACGCTTACGAAAAAAAAGAACCCAGAAGTGAAAAAATAAAGTTAACCTTTTGCATCCTCAGATGTTGGGGGTAGATAATGACTTTTGTGTTGGTTATTGCAGCCAACAGGAGAAGAGATGGGCTGCTATTTTTCTACCGTCTGCATCTTTTGTGAAAACAGAGAATTACTGCCTTTGTGTAGACTTTTGGATTCATAACTTTGCAGAAGTAGTGCATGCACAGAAAACTAGATGAAAGATCAAAGGAATGAAATTTGCCGTCACTGACCATAAGGAGAGGAAGTATGTTATGAGGAAGCACATGTAGACCTATATATATATGTGTGTGTATGTATGAACAGATAAGCAAGAAAATGCTGATTCTTTAAAAAAGACTTGTGCAATGTTTTTTTTGTATTTTAGCCTAGAGTGAAATCTCCTGTCTGTGGATACAGAGACCTTCAGAGTAACTCAGAAGCTGCTCAACCTGCAGGTATCACACCATCACATTAAACCCATTCATACGCAATAATAGCGAAATTTTCTTTGTGCAGCTTCAGTTAAATTTTGTCTTTAATTCTCAGCACCATCAGTAAACGGAGTAGATTGTCTGGAAATCCAGATGCCAAATGTGCACACCAACAGCCACTCCCTCCCAGCCTCTCCCAGCTTCCCGATGTCCCCCACATATCCTTCCACCTCAGCCCCACAACTCTCCTCCTCCTTCTCAGCCCCCTCCCCAATCTCATGTGCTATAGTCGAGCAGTCCAGCAGGCCAAATATGGTGAGATCTTATCACTTCAATTACCCCCATTGTCCAGAGAAGAAATATTATTTCATATAATTTCTTTTCATATGATAAATAGAGCAAACTCAATTACAATGTTGACTCGAAATGACAAATTTAAATCTTTATTATGAGAGTTTCTTCTTCGTTCACACATGAAATCTCCAGCTGCGCTACCGTAACGACAGCATCCTGTCCACACTCCCGGAACCGCCGGAGAAAGCATCACTTTATCGCAGAGAGAGGGAGAAGGAACACGACTTTCACCCCCGCAGGTACACACAGCCCTCCCCCAGGCAACATTAAACATGTCAGTTAATCAGTATTTTTCAATATAATGTGAGTAATTAGATATCCCCTCTATAATTATGTGTTAAATGCTGGTTTGTATTTAATTTTACCAATAAAATCGCTGCAAAATAGTCTGATGTTTGGTTTCTTTCAGCCTCTCAGACTTTGATAGTGACAACATGGAATTGGAGTTTGGTAAGTTATACCTTTGCATGTTCCCTATAGTTATATATAACATGTTATTAGACTGTATTTATCCTCTTTCCACCATTTTTTGTTAATATCTTTATCAATCTGTTTGTCTCTCTGTTCAATAGAAGATGAACGTGGTCCGCCGTCTGTCCACTCGTCTTCCTCGTCCTATCAGTCAGAAGGGATGGACACTTATGACCTGGAGCAGGTCAATAATATCTTCAGGAAACTGTCTCTGGAGAGGTACAGCGCAGACTTTCATGCATGTGCAAGAGTTTTTGCAGGTCAGACTTACTAGAAACACCCTCCACTGTTTGTGCTGATTCATGCATGTACGTCTGTGTGCAGGCCATTCCGTCCATCTCTGTCCTCCTTCTCGAGGCTCAGCTCTTCTCTGAAGCCGGTGCAGGAGCTGTCACTGTCAGGCGACAACCTGCTGAAGGATATCACTTTGGTTGGCGGCAACGAGAGCGGCATTTTCATCTCAGCTGTCCAGCCGGGCTCCAATGCTGACAAAGCGGGGCTGCGAGAAGGCCACCTCCTCCTACTGGTATGTAGTTTGCCCACTGCATTGGTGAAACTCCAGTATCTCACAGGCTGTAAGAGGAGTAAAGGATCAATGAGATACATTTTTTTTCTAATTAAAGCTAGCAGCTGCACAAAATTTGTAAAGATTAAGAACCAAGAGCATATATGGCATTTTAAGAAGAAAGTGTAACACATGCAAAGGCTAAAACTATGAGGAAAAAATGAATTTAACTAGCAGCAACCCTCTAGTTTCTACATTTTCAAATGCCCGTTTGTTTTTTATTATTGTCATTAGTTATTGCCATTATTGATAATCAAGGGACAAAATTTGTAAAATTGCCAAAATTAAACAAAACACTTTTATCTAGACCTAGTCATTGCAGGTTATAAATCAAGTTACAAGTCGTAACATTTGAGTCAAATAGTCCCAATGCACTCTTCACCTAATGCAGCATTATCCTAACATTGACTAACCATTCTTTGTGCAACTTTAAATGTTAAATGGTTCAAATTAAACACGGGGATTTAAGTTTATACAAGGTATATAGCCTAATTTTTGTGTTTAAGGGAAAGTTTCAAGTATTATCATTTCAAAATGTTGAGATCTGAGTAAAGTCACATGTCACTGGTGTTAAAATCTTAGTCAAGTTGCAAGTCCTTTTAGATTTTGCAAGTCAACTCTACAGACATTCAATTTGTGATTTGAGTCCGACACAAGTCCGAAACCTCTGCTAAAACATGAAGGCTTTAATCTGTCATTTATCTGTCTTGTTCTATGACTGGCTGATCAGCTGGAGGGATGCATACGAGGGGAAAACCAAAGTGTTTCACTGGATACCAGCACTCAGGAAGAAGCCCACTGGACGTTGCAACACTGCTCTGGACCAGTCAGGCTTCACTATCGAGCCAACTATGACTGTAAGTGCTGTTTTGTATTGTATTTCTACTAGTGGTGGGACTCGATTAAAATTTTTAATCGCGTTAATTATAGGGTCTGTAATTAATTAATTGAAATTAATCGCAT
>JAQMCX010000022.1:1262381-1288440 GCA_029814765.1 Acanthurus leucopareius | reverse complement strand
GTTAAAATCTTTATCGCGTTAAAATCTTTATAATTAATTGATCGAAATTAACGCGTTAAAGTCCCGGCCCTAATTTCTACATGTCTTTTTGTGTAAATATGTTAATGTTTATATAATTTCAAATGTGTAAGTGTGTTTTCGTCTGTGCGCCTCAGCCTTTCGACGTCTTCAGAGGGATCTGTCAGAAAACACGCGCCCTTCTGGTGACTCCTTCTACATAAGGGTGAACCTCAACATCTCCGGCCAATCAGACTGCTGCTCTCTGAGCGTGCGCTGTGATGAGGTGCTGCACGTGCTGGACACCAGGCACCAGGGTCGCTGTGAGTGGCTGTGCGCTCGTGTTGACCCTGTTTCCGGCTCTGACCTGGCTGAACGTGGCACCGTACCCAGCAACTCACGGTACACAGAAGCTTTTTTAAATTAAAATGACATTTACATTGAGAAATGGATAAAATCTCTTGTTCAGGATATGAAGGCTCCACATTTAAAGCAAACATTACTGATTCAAAGTGCTGCTATAAAGCAGTAAAATGCTTGAAGTAATTGAGCGCCATGCATCTGTTCCGCTCCTGCACTGCAGAGTCTTGAGCATGATGCAAAAGTGATGCAAAAGTTGAGCAACCATGCAAAAAGTAGCAGGGGTCTTGAGGTGGTCTACATCTGCTTTTTTTCCCCCCTACAATCAGTTGTTCTCAGTAAGAAACACAGGAAGTGGCTTGAAATGAGGACAGACTTCTAATGTTGCCTTTACTTTGTTAATCTAGTCAAAATCATGAGTTTGAAAATTTTTCAAAGACCTGTGTGTGTGGTGTGTGTGTGTGTGTGTGTGTGTGTGTGTGTGTGTAAATGCAGGGCCCAGCAACTGCTTCTGGTAAAGATTCAGAAGTTAGTTTGTCGAGGAGGGAAAGAAGACAATGAAAGTCACCGCAATAGTAGGGTAAGAAACTTCCTGGACCTTTATTTAGTAAAAACAAAAAAGCATTCACATCTCTTTGATGAACATTATTAATATAGCAACATATTCCCATTTGATTAAAGAAAAACTCCTCTTTATGTTATAAAATATAATATATATCCTAAATAAAATAAAGGAAACCAGCTTTTTTCCAGGTTCTCATGTGTTTAAACAGGGTTATTCTGCAGTCAAACATGTTTTTTTTATCGTATATATAAGAAGTGTGTACGTATATGCCTGTGTAGTACAATTTGCAGTCAGAAGAAGGCTGCCCCTCTGTAGATCCTAAAGCCAGCCCTCGCCAGTCCAGAGCCAGCATCTTCCTCACCCAGATACTGCAGGTAACAAAGCGCTAACAAAACCTCCTGTTAAAGAACAAGACATTAGTGATTTTAGTGCAATAGTCCACCTATGCTACCCATGCTTCAGACTGAAATGAGCTGAACACACTGACACATCACTATGAAGGAATACATCCCATGCACATGTATTTCATTATCATTTACTTACAATTTACCACCTCTAATTCCAGATGGCAAATGTTTAAAGCAAACAGTAATTGATTTATAAGCGAATTTTTTAAAAAAAACATTCATAAAATCTTTATGAATCAAGTTTCACTCTGTATGATTACTATCTTTGAACCAAAGCGCATCCATTTGTGCTCAAATGTTAACAGCCGGTATCCTGTTTTCTCACAGTGGTTAACAAGCAGTAACTTAGAAGTGAGTAGTCATTGTAGGAGTTTCAAGTAAAAAACTGTTTCCTCAGTCAGAATTATTTATAACACGAAAGTGATCTCACAACCCTATTTTCTTCAAATGAATGTTCAGCATTGCTGAATGAAGCAACACAGCTATGAAAGCCTCCAATAACACATTTTTTTGTGTCTGTGTTGATTTGCAGTTTGTTGGCAGGGTGGATATCAAGTACAAGAGAATGAACAGCAGTGAGCGTGTGAGGATAATCAACTCAGGCAGCACAACACTACCCAGGCAAGGGTTTGAGACGCTCAGACCAGAAGGTGAGCACAGCAGTGACATGGAGGGGAACAAAAGTTCACATGAGCAACCAGAAACATCAAGAAAGGGCAAAAATATCTAAAAAGAAATTTACGTGGGTGCGGTGCCTCAAATTTACACCTGAAAGTAGTTGAATTAGCAGTTAAAATAGAATTGCTGAGGGTTTCAGTCTAAGCAGTTAATGAGGTAAGAAGTGCAGATTTACATAGAAGCGCTGAAAAGTTGAAGTGAAAGTGCTGAAAAAGCAGTTCAAATGTCAGTTGATATACAAGTGGTGAAAGCAGATGTATTGTCATTTAATGGATGACATATTAAAGGACTTGAAATTTTATGTTGGCATGTTGTAACCAATAAAAGCAGTTGTGCCTTTGAGTTTTCAGTGTCAAAAATAGTGGAAGTGGAAGTAATAAATTGTGTGCACTGTAAGAAGTTGAAATGTCAGTTGTAAAAGATCTGAGAGTATTTGAAGCATCAGCTGAGAGGTAAAAAGCAGATTGGGTCACACTGAAATGTAACAGGAGAATATTGAAGTGTCATTTAAGTGTAAGTTAATGAGACTTTGGTTAAGTGTGAGATGCCACCAACTCTACGTTTTAACATTTTGTGCAATACACACCAATGTTTAAAATATCTGAGATGGGTTGAGTAGAAAAAACAAACCTCAACTGCGATTACAGAAGAATCCATGACACGTTCAAAAAAGCTTAACTGATAAAATAAATGTCAGAGGGTGGAGGTTTACTGTCAACTTTTCAAATGCATGAACGGTTTCAATGTATAAATGAACAGGAAGGAGACAAGATAGACTACATTTTTTGAAAAAACAGATCCAACAAATTTCATGAATAAGCTGAAATTTTTGCAGTTTGAATGAATAATAATAATAAAAAAGATGTACAGGGAGATTTAACTTAAGCAAAAAAAAGTGTCCATATGGACAATATAAGTACATGATACTTTAACAAAATGATTTTTTTGTAAATATTCTGTCCCCATTGAAGGTATTTAAGAGGTATGAGTGAGCTCTTTTAAAAGGCAGTTTAACTAAAGTTTAAAGTTTCCTGTAGAGTTGTTTAAAATTTATAATCTGTTTATTAGCCTTCCTCTTGGACCTTTAGGCTACTATATCATCTTTCTGTCAGTTGTATTAATGTGTGTAAATCTTTTTGTATGTGTGCTGCCTTGGTGGCAAACAGACGCTGCTGACCCTGACAATGAGCTGAGCAGGGGTTTGAACCTGATCCCCTACAGCCATGTCACCCCCCAGCGGACCCAGAGGAGGAGACCTGTATTGTTCACTCCTGTTGCTCTAGCCAAAACCATTATCCAGAAAATACTGAACATGGGAGGAGCCATGGACTTTAACATCTGCAAACCAGGTCAGTGTGTGATGGGAACAGAAAGGAAAGCATTTTAAAGGGACATTCCCACCATATTCCCAGTGTGTTCACTTTTTTATCATTCAAAGATGGAGGAGATAGTGGAAAACAAGTAGTTAAGAGGGGAGAGGGAAGGTACTATTGGGATTAAGGTCAGGTATTGTACTGCACTGTGGTGTTGATGTTAAGGAGTGTAATCAGAGAGTCTGCAGGGGAAGGTTGGAAGATGGCCTAGTTGATAATTAGGAGGAGGATGCAAGATGGTGACGCTGATGATGGCAAAGACACAGAGGAGTTTTCTTCTCTATTTAGGGATATTTTAGATATTACACCTAAATCAATCGACTTTCTGTCATATGAAAAAGTTGCTAGTACTGTTAAGTCTACAAAGAACTGACACTGGGTCAGGCATGTTACTGATTAACAGAGCTGAACATCTGGCAGGACAAGACACTGTGTGAAGTCTTGGTTATGTAGAGATTCCCCAGAGCAAAAAACCTCAAAAGTTTCTGTTCCTTCTGTGCTTGGATTGCTCTGGTTCTCAGCATATTTTAAACTTGATATTTATATTTTTTTTTCCATTAGTGTTATTTTATATTATTTCACTGTGTATTCCACTGTTTAGACACCCTGTCCAAAGAGGAGTTTCATCTGAAGCAGAATGTGGAGCCCTTCATTCACTACAAAGAGAAACAAGCCACATTTGAATGCATCACCAGAGAAAACATAGAGGCTGTCGCTGCTAAGGCATGCTATTATCGTCACTTTGTGTGTGTGTGTGTGTGTGTGTGTGTGTGTGTGTGTTTGTGCACCTGCACAGTCCGTTAATGTTTTTCACTTTTTAAAAATGTCCTTACCTATTTGAAATGTCTTTACTTTTTGAAAATAAATTAAAATACCACTCATCCACACATCTGTGAGATAAATAAGTCGCTAACACAATGTTAGCTTACTTGAGCATGAAGACTACAAAAAGGGGAAACTGCTGGCCTAGATTTGTTCAAAGTAAGATTGTACAGTAACTTCTAAGCTCTACAGGTGCTGGTAGTTGGATTATGTTACCACTGATCAGAACCAGGCAGGCTGTTTCCTCTTACTTTCTATCTTTATTCTAAGCTGATGGACTGCTGGCTGTGGCCCTTTATTTACACCACGGACACAAGATTGATATCTATTTGCTTTTTTTAACTCTCTGCAAGAAACAAATAAGCCAAAGTTTCAAACTGTCAAGCTTCCCCCTTTTAATTTCAAAAGGTTTTTATACTTCACTTTTTAATTTTTGTCATTGTTGACTAATTACATTTATGCGTGAATTTAATTATTGCCCATCTGTGGCCAGCAGAGGAGAAAAAAAGTTGTGATTTTGAGACCTAATTCACTTATTTTTAGAATTACCAAGTAAAAAGTATCATTATGTCTTCAGATCTGATCTGAGTTCTGAAAAAGCTCTAAAAATAGCTTTCCTTGTGTTATTACGCAAGTTGCGGATGTCTATTTGTGTGTTATCAGGTACCCATGTGTCCCATTACTAGCAATAGCTCTATAATTGTCTGTGAAACCTGCTTTTTTTCCACTTGTCAATAGGGCAAACACTGCCTACTGGAGGCTGAGCTGAGCTGCGTCAAAGACCTCCTGCGGAGAGAAATCTACCCGATCATCATCCATGTCAAGATCTGTGAGAAAAATATCAAGAAGTTACGGTAGGCATAACCAACCTCACTCACTGTCACACACTCACCCACTGCCTCTTACCCACAGCTGCAAACCACAACCTGTTTTCCAGGTGCAGATGCACGTCAATCCTTGCATTTCTATTTTATTTGAAGCAGGAGATGAAATTGGACCGGCTCAAGGACAAATCTGCTCTTTTATGCTCTTAAACTAAGGATTTATATGTGATAATGTGTGATGATTTTTGTACAAAAGTTAGCATTCTGCAGACAATAGTTGTGATAATAATTACAAATTAGTCAGTAATAAAGTAAGAGCCTCAAAACTGAGAATTGGGCACCTTTCTAAAAATAAAACTTTCAGTTTCTCAGTGTATGACTCATAATTGATGCTGATTGTTAACAAAACCTGATGGTGAACTGTGTCTTTAAATAGACAAATCATATATGAGCCCATTACTGTCACTATAACCTTTTCTGAGAATTACAACAAAGTAGACAAACCACTGTTGCAAAGTAACTACAGGATTTCTGGGTTCCGCACATTACCACACTCACCACCACAGTGCTGCTTCCTTCCTGTTTCCTATCCACACAGGAAGTTGCCTCTGCGTGTGGAGTCGGAGGAGGAGTTTGTGAAGCTGTGTCGGGCAAGAGAGAAGGAGCTGGAGGGCCTTCCCTGTCTCTATGCCAGCCTGGAGCCCGAAACCTGGGCAGGAACGGACGATCTCATCAAGGTCATCAAAGACCGAATACTGGAGGAGCAAAGGAAGACAGTCTGGGTGGAGCAGGACCTCCTGTAGAAACACACACTCATACACACACACACACACACACACACACACACACACACACACACACACACAAACACACACTCACAACAAATATGTGCACAGAAAAACAAAGGTGTACCTGAGAAAAACAAAACACCATGTATAGTATGATTTTCTGCTTATTAATGTATTTATGCTTAGACTCAAGAATACACCTGTGAGAAACTTTAAATAAATGCATTATTTTATATTTTGTAAATGTGTGCTTCTTCTCTAAAATAAAAAATAAAGAAAACATCAAAAAGAGTCTTTTATCTGCCTAGAAGTTCATTTATTAAAGTATAAGGTGTTAGAAGTGCAGTTCTGTGAGCTTTATTTAAGTTTGACTGTACTGCCCTCTAGTGGCTTAAGTCTGGTTCTCATGCTGTCATGACTAAAAGCAAAAACAGCAATCATTATCGTTTATTCATTTACTTTCATTTGCAAATTCATTGTGATGTGCTTCCCCTTAAAGTTGATATAGAGATGCGCATTTAACAATTTTGAAAACAGATTATGATTTTGCAAATAATGGGCAACAGGAGATTTTTGCATAAATGCAGGAATTTTGAAGGCCAAACCAGAGTTCAACTATGATATCAAACTTACGCATTACTGATGCAAATAACAAAATCCAACCCTGAAACTAATTACCTGTTAATATATAATAATATGTTCTTGTTAGCCCTCATAACAAAGTCTGAAGAAAAACATCATTTTCTGTATTCTTCTTTTTCTTTTTAAATCATTATTATTATTTAAACATATTTTTCACACAGGTGATCATCTCATGGCCATTATAGGAGTATCTACCCCAAGAATATTTATGTTTTATCTTAATACTAAGGCAGGGTGGAGTTTTCGACTGGTGTTAATATGTATTTTTGAAGGGCTGTTGTTCTTTTGTGGACGAGCTGCAAGACTCCAATTATGTAAAACAATTTTTAAAAAAAATAATTTTTATCATTAAGGATTGTACCTTTGAAACTCAAAAACATTTTGCGCTGAGGCTTTTGATTGCAAATGCTGTATTCAATGTGAACTACATTATTTAAAGTTTAAAATAAACCAATAGTAAAAATATCCTCCAAGCTCACAGATTTAAAGCTCATATTAGGCCCATGTGAACAGGTGCATTCTGGTTTTACTCGCCAATATTATCTATAATTAGGTAAACCTGCCTCTGGTCCCTGTTGTTTGCACCAGCTTGTAAATCCTTGCATAGACAGTTTTTCTTCCCCAAAGCACAGCAGAAGGTTCAATTTATCAAAAACTGGCAGGCCAAAGGGGGATTTAGAGTAACCGCTTTCATAATGTCCCAGATAATCTTCTCATCAGAGGGGAGAGACATGCATAGAGCTCTGTGTGACATTCCCATAAATGCTCATATCAGCCACGTACTAAGGGCTTGCTACATGAAAAGTACCTGAAAATATAACACAAATAGAACAACCCAAACCCTGCATTACCTTGTTCCACTGAATTTATTTTTGTACTAACTGATATGTTACGATCATGTGTCATTGAACTTTCTCCTCCTTCCTTTGAGAATTTAATGTATGATTTTTTTTTTACTCTGCTGTGTTCATGCTCACGGTGTGTGTATGTGGGTGTATGTGTGTGTGTTCAAAATAATTACTGCGAGGGCACAAAGTTATTTTGGGCAAGTCGGGGCTCCTCGCTCAGTTTGATGAAACAGGATGGAGCTCTCACATAACAGGATTTTTAGGCTCATCGCCCTCGGGCAGTAGAAATTGACGCAGATCCACTCATCCACGTTTCCTCATCACCATTCTTCAGCACTAATTTTTTTTGAGTGGAGATGACATTTGTTTTGCAGTTAGGTCATAGCAGGTTATTTCCAGCAACGCGGCCCATTTTGGGGTGGGAGCCGGGAGGGAGGTGGAGGTGGAGGGGAGGGTGGGGAGTGTGTGTGTGTGGGGGGGGAGACTGTCTGCATAAATCATCCCGGACTACAGACAGTTACACTGGAGCTGACCCAGAAAAGTGCATTTTCCCCCCGTGAGCTCACTCTGCAGAAGCCTCGGTAACAAACTCTCGCGTTGCTTGGCGTACTCTCGATCCATCTCCAAGGGAAAAAAAAACATAGCGGTGAGCTCTCATCACAGGCAGCTGACGCGGCGCTGGGAGCTCGCGGACACAAAAAGAGGTAAGAAGGTAGTGTTTTTTATACTCGCCTTTCTTATACTCAAAAAAATTATCCTTTCAGTGACAAAATACTGAGCAGCTGGAACATTTTGCATGTGCCTTCGCTCCAATGTTGAGTACTTGGACTCCAAGACACCGCTTTAGGTTCATTGACAGCGTAACATTACAGTGATAAAGGCGTGAAAAAAACGATCTGAACGGAAGCTCGTTGTTTTCTCTCGTTGCTTTGCTTTATTCCCACGGAATTGTGACGAGCCGCCACCACCACGCGACGCTTAAACGAACCGAGCCACATGGCGGTGCGAGGAACAGCCCGTTCCCGCGGCGCTGCTCTCCCGTCAAAGGCTACATTGTGTCCGGTCTGGCATCTGCTGGCGGCTGCTGCGGACTGGACGGTGTGATGTATCTGTCGCTAGCTGAGCTCAAGATGCTCTCTATGGTTTTATCTGTTGTTTACACAGCTGCTGTGACACCGGCTTTGTAACGGTGTAAACACAACCAACGTGGACGAGGATAAGTCACTAATATAGTCACTGATATAATGTCATAATTAATAGCCTTTGGCGTTTCTTGCAATTTAGACTACTTCCAAGAATATGCACGCGCAGAAATGAGCGCAAGACTTTGATTTGAGAGGGACGTTTCTTTTCCTTTCCTAAATATTAGGTATTACAGCTTATTTGGCTATAGATACATGTGATGAGATTTTATTATTATTTTTAATGTTTATTTACAAAACAATTAATTAATCGACTATGTAACTGCAGATAAATTAATCCTGAAAATAACTAGTAGGTGCAGCTGGAACTATGTTAATTTTTGTTATACACAGTAATGTGTATGTAGCACTTTAAAATTGTAGTGGGTTAGGGTTGTGCAAATAGAAGCAAAAATGAAGTTATTTTTTTAAACTATGGGATGGTAATCAATGAGAATGCTTCACATTTTGGTGGATGATCCTGTGGTCCTTGTTACAAAAAAACTCACCGTTTAAAACAAATAGATAAATGTTGAAAAAGTTTTGTAGAGAGAAAAGTACAAAAGCAGACAGTGTTAGTTGACATAAAATGTAAATACTTAAGTTAAACTAAATTACATAACAGGGCAGCAGTAAAGTCGTTGGTGTGCAGAGAGGAAGGAGTGTTTTCTGCAGCTACTGCAGAAGGAACGATGATTTTCTGTGTCAATGGCCCCCTCTCAGCTTCAGGAAAGAGGAAATAATATAAGGACTGTTGCACGAGAGCTCCAAATTTAGAAAAGTGTTGGAGTGGAAAAGTGACGCCCTGTGACTGTCAAACTGTCCAGGAAGAGGAAGAAAGACTTAAATTAAGCTAAATTAAAAAAAACAAAACCAAACAAGAATTGTGATTAAAATGAAGCTAAACAGGTCCTCACACATATAAGCTTCAGTGTGTATCTGTACATGCTGAATGTATCTAAGGTTAAATGTGTAAAATAGTTGCTATTGGCCCTCTTTCAGGTTGCTAACATTGGGGCTTTTATTACTTCAGAGTTGTGCAGTATTAAAGTTTGCTGATGCTGTACCATATTCAATAGGAAGCCTGGTATGGGTACAGCCGGATACTTGTGCAATGTAGAAGTTAGCACAGTATGGTATTTAGAGCCCTCTGGCACGCTGACATTTGACTACCACTTGTGATTTTACTGCTGGGAGTGGGAGTTAAGTCAACTCTGAGATGTGAGGGAGAAATTCAGCCCATACCTCTTCTAAATGTGAAGCCAATAAACTGTCAGACCTGCCCACTTTGCTCTAGGTTTTATGAACAGCATCCAGAATACCTCTCACACACACACTCGCACAGAGATTTTCCTTTGTTGTATTTTTGCCCTTACATCTGCTTGCTTTTCAAAGTGAGACGCTCTATCCAGGTGCTGTAATAGGAGGACTTAAAAAAACAGGAGCATTTGAGCAACACTTGTGAACACCCGAGTGTTGGTTCACAGCCTCAGTCTTATGATTTACTTCTAACCTGGTTTGCCATCAGTGTCTTTGTTCTCTATGCTGCTGAATTTCCTGCTGTTTTGTGAGCTTATCTGTGTGTCGGTATTTCTTCTTGTTTGAAGTACTAGCCAGTGATGAGGCAAGCACATAATCTTATTTTAGAAATGGAGGTGGTAATTTATCGCTGAGAAAGACAAGATCTATCACAGTGAATTTCTCCCTGTGCTTCGTCTGCAGGCAGGGAGCTGTAGGCATGGAGCGGAGGTGAGAGTCAACTCCATGGATGGCCAGTTACGCTCCTGCAGTGCACCAACATCATGAGAAGCCTCAGCCTACCACAGGCTCTGCTATAGCTGCCATCAATTCATCGCCATGCTGAGAGAGAGCTCCCGGACCTTGACTCTGTTGCCATGGTGACCCTTTAGCAAGCAACAGTCACCATGGGAACGTCCAGGATGTTCCGTGTTTTCATCGTCCTGGGCTCAGCCTTCATGATCCTCCTGATCATCATCTACTGGGATGACGTCGGAGCATCCCATCTGTATTTGCACACCCCTGTCTCGCCGGGCCCCAAAATCCCGCATCCCCCTCCCCCCCAGCAGCGGCCCCAAACCTCTCGAACTCCATCCTTCCTGTCTGACATCGATGCCTTTGTTAACCAGTTCCTAGAACCAGGAACTGGTGAGCCTACAGACCCGCCTCCCCCTGACACAAGTAACCAATCAGAGAAGGCAGAGGAGCGGTATATACCGAGGCAGGAGTGGAAGATTCACTTGACTCCAGTGGCAGCTGAGCTCCGTGAGAGACAGGTTAATATCTGATCTTTCCTAGTATTATAAAATGACTAATTGTCATGTCATAACAGGAAAGAGAACTGGTATAAGTAATAGTTTCGTTAAGTCTGCCTCATGCAGCAATCGGCTGCATGCTGACTCGCTGTGCAGGCTTTACTGGACACATAAGCAGAACAGAGTCAATGTTAATGTCATTAGTTCAAAAATTGATTTTCCTACCATAAAAATCAAAATTAGACTACCTCTCTGGACTGTGTGAGTGTGTACACTGTTTGATTGACACCTCCCTGACCTGAATTATTAATGTTGTTGCTCCTGCTTGTACTGAAGATTTTTATAGCTTTATTATTTTTATTAGTGTTTGTAGATCTGTAACCTCATGCAATACAAGCAGAGCTCAAAATTATTTATGTGCACAGGTATGTGCATGATGAACTGAAGCATTTTAATCACTAATGTTTAATTCATAACGTGCCTGTGTGTAATCAGGAGCAGCGGCGGAAGTTACTCCAAGAGATATGCGCTAATGAAAGCGTGGTATTTCCTGGCAAAAACCGTTCGTTTGACGACATTCCCAACAAGGAGCTGGATCACCTTATTGTGGATGACAGGCATGGTATCATCTACTGCTATGTTCCCAAGGTACGCAAAGGAAAACTTATTTTACTGCTTTATTAACATGAAATGTAGTTTATATATAATGCAAGACTGGTAGGAGTTTAACATGTTAAAGCCTTTCGTAGACATTATACTGTAGATTTTCAGCTGTTTCTTCCATCATTGGTAACCTCTATGGCTTCCTCACAAGAACTACTTTTGCATGTGCCCCCCCCACCAATCCTTCAGGTAGCCTGCAGTAACTGGAAGCGCATAATGATAGTGCTCAGTGAAAGCCTGCTGAGGGACGGAGTTCCCCAGAGAGACCCGCTGGCCATCCCCAGAGACCTGGTCCACAACAGCAGCATGCACTTTACCTTCAACAAGTTCTGGAAACGTTACGGCAAGTTTGCCAAGCACCTCATGAAGGTCTGTTCAAATTTTGTACACTAATGTGTGATGATGATAAGAAAGTGTTGGAAGTCATAGCACAGTTAGGTAATTAAATATTAAATCTTTTGGGGTTAAAATGTGCTGAATGGTGCATGGTGAGGCTTTGTGTTTGTGATATTTACACAGCTGCACCTTTTCATACTGTAGTAACGTGTCGTGAAAATTAATGCAACTGTTGCTTAAAAAATTAGCTTAAGCAAAAAAATAGGAACTACATCAGAGAGCATCACTGTGTCAACTTTTGCACAACGACTCACTGATCTGTTTTAACCCCCACACACACATTTTTAATGCAGACGCTCTTAGTAAAGCATCTTCCTTTATTTCCCATTTCCCTGCCATCTCCCTCCCTTTAGCACTGGTGCATTTGGGTTTTAACCTTCCTCTAGTAGTGTCACATCATCATATCAGTATCCTGTTATTACATTTTCTGGCTTTAATTCACTCTTGGTGACTCTGTACCTCCCACACAGAGACATCATTTTTATTTATTAGTGTTTTGGTGGAACTGCTCCAGACTGCTCTGTTCACCACAAACCTTTTTCCAGCTGTTTCTTGCTGTGTCACTGTTTGCTTCTGGCTTCAAAATTACAATGTTTCTGTAAGCTTTAAAGTCCTCTTTCCTCTCCTTAGGCATGCTGTTAGTTGGTCTATTATTCTTACTTTATTCTTTATCATATGTCTGTTGTGTTAATACCATTTGTAATTCATTCTTGAAGGTGAAGCTGAAGAAGTACACCAAGTTCCTTTTTGTGCGGGACCCCTTCGTTCGCCTCATCTCTGCCTACAGAAATAAATTTGAGCTGCCCAATGAGGACTTCTATCGCCGCTTTGCACAGGTCATGCTGCGTCGCTATGCCAACCAGCCGACACCTCCTGCGTCCGTGGACGAGGCCTTCGGTGTGGGCATCCATCCCTCCTTCTCGCACTTCATTCAGTACCTCCTGGACCCTCAGACAGAGAAGGAGATGCCCTTTAATGAGCACTGGCGGCAGGTGTATCGGCTTTGCCATCCATGCCAGATTCAGTATGACTTTGTGGGCCACCTGGAGACGGCAGAGGATGACGCCGAGCACCTACTTCGCCAGCTGCGGGTGGACAATGTGGTGGAGTTCCCCACATCCAATAGGAACCTAACAACCAGCAGCTTGGAGGCTGATTGGTTCAGCACAGTGCCTGTGGAGGCGCGGAGACAACTTTACAAGCTCTATGAACCTGACTTCAGGCTCTTTGGCTACAACAAACCTGACTCGATCCTCAATGTGTGACACCTGTTTCTACAGAAGTGACCCAGCCACACACAGACACAAGGTTTTTTATGTCATGAAATAATGCTACACACCAACAACAGTGACTCTCCCTTTGTTCAGGGCTGTGCAGATGTTTTTCTCCAGGCTTGTCTGATTCTACACTGAGTGTGCACATTATCAAGGGCACTCACTGCTCCAAGGAAGCACACTAATGAGGTGAAGCCAGGTATTATAGCAAATTGTTGTTTTACACTTTAAATCATAAAGATAACAAGAAGCACACATTTCGAGGAAGATGGTAGAAAAATAATGTCTCTCTCAAGATGGTGCACATTCAGTGTAACTCAAAACTCCACGCTGGGTGACCCGCACTCAAAACTCTGATGTCACACCACGCCTCTCATTTGCGATGCCACAGTTGTGTTGTGACTGTGATGATCACACAGACTTTGTAGCAGGATGTTTGAAGACTTGCCGAAGTGATGTCACAGAGCCATACTCTGTGTTTGTGATGTCATAATAACCCTTTAGGTTGTGACGCCAACACAGGTGCAGGAAATTTGGGGCGATTGATGAAAGCAAGTTGTTTCTAGATTATTTTTGAGTGTAGTTGCACTGAATAGTCAGTTGTCATCTAATTTATTTCACACATGTGGCAGTGCAATGAATATGTTAAGCACGAAAGGGATTTTTACGTTGAAAAAAACATGCTAATGACAGCTATCAACATCAAAAACAGGTAGAATTCCTTTATACCTCTTACACAGATTAAGATAGTCAGTCAATACGTTATGTAACCTGTACTTCACCACCTTAACAACAAACCCTGCTGCTTCTTCAGACCTGGAACATTTCAGCGCAGAGAGATCTATAAAAGTAAATCAATAGAAACATTTCAGGCAGCATTTCAGCATCTTGCTTTATTTGACTTGTTTTAGAGCAGGATGAACATGTCATCATATGTTGAAGCACAGCAGCTCTAGTGAGCAGCAGACTGCACAGCTGGACTGGTCTCAGCTTGTTTTTGAGGTGTAAAACTGGAGTTTCCACAGTCTTTTTGTTTTCAGCTGTGTGTGTAAACAGTTTTGCAAAGGGAACATTTTTTTATTGCTTGCTTTTACCATAAAAGTTGTGTCATCAGCATTTCATCAGCACTTCACACTGCTGTTCTTCACATTGAACTATACTGGGTAACCCCAGAGACTGCAGCAGTGTCATTGTTCCCCCCATGAACTACGATTCTGAACATTTTTTAAATGTTTTTAAGTGCCGCATTTTTATGGGATGCAGTATTTTGTAGCTGGGAGCCTAGCACATTACCAGAATCCATTTTCAGTATGAGCAACGCTACTGTGCTGTTGTGAGGATTCATCACTCCACGTTTTGTTAATGCTAGCATATTGAGCACAACTGTAAAGCTGCAAGATGAGGCTATGGTTAGTATAAGTAAGTTTCAAAGTAAAAGTTTAATCACGTTAAGTTAGGATTTATCATTATGATGTAGGCAAGGTTGGGCTTCATGTTTTACATGAGAAGACTAGATAGATGAGACAGTGCCTTTGGTTGCAAAAGTTTTCACTGCAAAAAAAGTATTTTTGTAGAAGGACTTCATTTTTACTTCGAACCAAATACAGTGGGAGCTGTATGAAGCCACATAAAGGTATATTGGATATACTAGGCCTTGCTTGTCGTGTCTGGTTATTATTTGGAAAGAAAAGAAGAAAACAGAGCCCTCCAGCAGAACCGTCTTTAGGGGAATTTGCATGAGTCACAAAGCTGTAAAGATTCCAGTGGATTGCTTTGTGGTTTTTCTGGCATTTTTAAAACCTGGATCCCTTTTTAAAAAAACACATTTTTAGGGTCTGAATGAGAAATAGGTTAAAAAAATAAAGTTTCAGAATTAGTCCAGTCGATTTACTCAGTTGGCAGCAGTGAATGAAGCTGTAATTGTTGCAGTGTAATGTTGGTGGGGAGTGGGATAGGGTAGTGTCAAAGTACTTACCCTAGAGATGCTTTTTTTTGCTACTGACAGGCTCAGATGGTTAATCTAAGTGTCTAACAACATTATAAAATGGATCCACACAAAGAGACCTTTTTTGACCGTCATCTCTCCTCACAGAAAACTGGAGATAATGATCTGGCTTTGACTCAGTTTCTATGGTGTTTTTGTTTTGTTGTGTGGCTCTGATATTTACACAAAGGGTCAGTTTGGAACATCAAACTCACACAATAACGCTAACTAACTGATCGAGGCAGCGGTAGACAAAAAACTGTGAGGTGAAATTCCTGTTTTTGATAATGGCGTCTGGTGACTTTCAGCAGAGTGATATAACAGCTGTTTTTGGTTAAACAAAATGAATTTTCCCTCTCCAACAACAAGGTTTGTCTTGCAAGGATCCTTTTGAAAATGCTGTAAGACACAGATGACAGTCTAAGTGGCAACAAAGCACTTTTTATTAAGGGTAACATTTCAGCCAGCTGAGAAAATCTACTGGATCTGTTCAAAATATGTAAAGAAAAAAAATCCTGAGTTTGTCAAAATACAGCACATACCATGCATAACATGCAGAAGTGCTGTATGTGACGTCACAGACCTCTTTGTGCCATGTACATCTCAGATCAGTAAGATGTGTATGTTCACAGTTTTGACTCAGTGTTGTCTCAGTGTTTTCTGACTGCCTTTTGGTTTATTTGTGTGTAATTGTTTTAATCAAATGTTGACTCCTCAATGACTTATTCCTCACCTAAAATTATTTGTCATCAGTGGCTGCTTTTCCTATAAGTCGAATCATAACATGGTATGTTTTTTTTCTCCGAAATATACACACAAAAAAGCAGAAAAAGGAACATTGGAAAGACATCTTGTCACATGTTCTCTCACCTCATCAGTGTTAGTTCATCACACTTTCATATCTATTTTGTGTTGTTTTTTTGTTTTTATGTTCTTATATTGCATTTCTCTGTCACTGCCTGGATGCAATCATGTCAGCAATTTTGTTCTTGGTTGCTTTTTCTTTGAAAGTGCAAACAACATCATCATAATAAGAATTCATTTTCTTAAGGCAAAAAGAAATGTTTTATTTATTAGCAGAATAAAAAACTTATGAGCACATGCTGCGTTCATAAAGGAAAAGTCTGTCGTGGATCGTTAATGACTCTTTGAAGGTGATGTGTATTTTTCTGTGTCTTTTTTTTCCAACAACAACCTAAAGTTTCAAAAGCAACTGAAAGGCTTTTGGCTAACTTAACAGAAATTTTAACCTCAAATATTGTCACAGACTTAAACAAAAAAATAAAAAACAAATCTATTGTTTTGATTCATGTGTTTGTAAAATATAGTAGCAAGAAACATGAGCCAGTCTGACGGATGTGTTTTTTCTCTCAAACGTGGAGAAAATTCAAAGTGGTGATTCAGTATCATCAGTATCGTGGTGTCATACATCGTTTGGTCTTTGTACAATGGAAATAAAGGTTATGAGGCATGATGGAGAATGTAATAGTCTCTTTGTGCGTATAAAATTTCTTTATTGAATAAAAAATATCCATTCTGTCTCAGGATTATATGACATAATGACAGTATAAAAATCTCATTTGACAATATTGCTGCAAAATTAATATGCTTCGCCATATTAGCACATTATGAGATGTCCCTCAGAAAAGAATTCATTATAGCATTGTCTCAGGACAGACAGTATTTGTAGTGAGAACTGCCAGGAAGGCATTTTGCAAATCAGGGAAATATCTTGTAAGTGGAGAGAAAAACTGCACCACTGCAGCCCACAAAAATGTTAACAGGAAATCCTGCAAGGAAGCCTTTTATGTCTGAAAGGTCAACATGCCAACCCACCACACGTACTGTTTTTATGACACATTAATGACAGTAAATGTGTATTATTTATATCATATGTGAGACACCAAACTACCATCAGAAAGCTGTGCTAAAGTAAACAAACAAACAAACAAACAAAAAAATACTAAAACTACAACAAAGAAACACTGAACTCTGGGGAGAACATGGTTTCATTATTCAGTAAGTCCTCAGGGCATCCTCCAGGTGTCACTGTGTTCACGTTTACCTGTCTTTATTAGTGGACCTCTTGCAGACAGTATAGAGGGAGAAAGCAAGAACTGCAATATGGATGTTATCCATCCCTGGCTTCCCAGCCACCAATGTTTAAAAGCTTAAAAGCTCTTTGCACATCTTCAATTGAGGCTGAACTGGTACTCCAAACTGCAAACTATCAGTGGTAGTTATAATCAATGCAAACATGTCAGACACATTGAATACTGTGTCCATTGAGTAGCAGGCATAAAAACAACCTAACAACCACCCAAACACTATCATATTGGTAGCTCTTGATGTTCAGTCCCATCCAGCCATTATCAAAGGCTGCTAATACTGATGTTTGACAAAAGGTGACCTGAGGCAGATCACAGTTCAGCACAAGGCTGAGACACTGAGACAAATTAACATTCACACTTACACACCTACTGGAACATGCATGTCTTCAGACTTTGAGAGCACCTGGAAGACATCCACACCAATATGAGGAGAACATGCAAGATCCGGGAGGGGCCCTGGCAGGTCAGCAGGTTCACACCAGTGACTGGTTTACACCTTAAGCTGTCTTGCTGTCAGGCGACACTGCCACCTACTGCCCACTCAGTGCTAACAGCAATAGAGACCTTTAAAAAAAAAAAAAATACAGAAACACAACCGCCTGTTTTGCATGTTTAATGGTTAAAAGTTTTTAATGGAAGTGAAACATTACATACATTGCCCTCCAGTGGTCATGATGAGAAAGAACATTCAATTCATGACTAAAAAGTGTATCGTAAATACAAAACCAAGGACAAACATAACGCAATAGCATAGTTAAAATCAGCATAGTAATAAAATTGTTATAACTGCAATAATAATAACTATATATGGTTTCTGTTTTATCCTGCTGGAGCAGAATCATCAATGTTTATGCCCTCAAGTGGTCACAGTGAGGAACTACTTCTGGTCAGTACCCGTAATTAATATCTTCGATACCGTGTGAACTTGCTGGTAATTCTGTCACAATTGATGTGAGGGTACATAATCTTATGTATTTTTACTCACCAGATAACCTATTAATGATTTATGTTTCATTTGGGCCTCCAATTTATGCACAGTGCACAGTTTAAATTCATTCACTTTATATTTACATGATGCCAAAAAAAGAAAAGGTTAGGGAGGGAGAGAGGGAGGATAATCAGCATCCTCTGGCTAACTGGTGTAGCAAAAACCATTAAGTATGTTTTAAAAGCCAAACTTCATTTAGTCCAGAAAACATCAAGGCCAGATTTACACAGTAAATCTTAGTGGGAGCAAACATTATACTTCCTGCGGTTTTATAAAAGGTTCATACACAGCAGGAGTTCAGCTAGCACCAAGTCTTAGCACCACATGCAAAAATCAATCCAGTCCAAACTACTGATAAAATTGTGTTTTTTTCTTAATTTACCACATCCTATTGCATAAACTTTTACTTACTATTTTTACTGAAGATCAATGAGAATTAGATAAGGGGATTGAAACCACTCTTATGCCATCATGCTACATACTACGTATTAGCTAGCAGTTGGACACACAATTTGAACCCTTTAACCAGCTGTAAGGTTGGAGTTTTACTACTTGTCACTTTGATTTTTGGCAGGTTTTCCATGGCCCATATGTTAAATAAAAGAGTCATAGCAGTGTTAGCTAAGCTCTGAAAATCAAGCTAATGTTGGTGCTACACTAAGCAATTAGCTAAAGTCAGTAATGGTTTTCCACAGAACGCAGGTGATTACTGAAATGATCAAAAATGCATATAAAAGGAATAGTAAATACTATTAAAAAATATGTACAACCCTGACTGTGAAAAGTGAAGTAATTGACTAATGGAAAAGCAGTGGAATGGCAAAGGTTTAAGTTTAAGGTGTTATTTTACTGTTCACAGGAAGTAAAGAGATGTGCAATTCTTCAAACTGAAAGGTTGCATGACATGCTGTAAGTTGAGAATCGCTCATTTCCCACCAACTATGGTTGAGCCAAGCAGCAACCTTCAGGGCTGAAACATGAGACCAACAAAGTGCCAAAAACAGTAGTTCCTCAGATGGCCACTTCAGGCTGTCTTGAAAAGCAAGCTAATCCTCACAGAGTCCCATATCAAAATACACAGCTATACAGGATAAGCATGTTTACTGAGTGTTAGAGAAAGCAGTTTTGGCTTCTATAGCTGATTTCTCCATTCTTGACTGCTGCACAGGGCTAAAATGTTATATAACTCACACATTTAAACTTCATTAAGGTAAATTTATGCATAATTAAGGGTGTGGCTGCTTTAAGTGACAGTACATAGCTAGGTGTCACCTCAGCTAATTAAATGACTGAACTTGACCTTTCAGCCATGGTTCTGGTGTTAAAACAGAATTTTTCATGCAAATATTGGGCAAACATTACAACTTGCTGTGCAGTTAATTTTACTAGACCGTTTGCTCAACTTTTACCTCTTTGCCTATTTTTGGCTGAGCCAGTTTTTGAGCTTCATATTGAAGTGTTGTTCAGTGTTGTTCATATGTTGTTCAATTTTACTTGCTTTCCTCACGACTGACCTCAGCCTTGCCTTGCCTTATTCATTTTCACTCTACGTTAGCTTTGATGAGGTATCCATTGAAGGTGATATAGACATCTACATCATCACTGTAAATTGCATTCTCTCTCTCCCTCTTGTACAGGCGAATCCACACCTCGTCGCTCAGCTCAAGCTCCAGCATCAGGCTCTGACTCTGCATGATTGAGCGGTCGCTGGGCTGGGCATACAAGATGGCCTGCTCCATGTCATTCTTCATAATGTGTAAATAAGCCTCTTTGGAGTTCCACGTGTGAATGTTGACGTTGAAGAAGTAGACCCCTGCGATGTGGCAGATGAATTTCCCCTCGAACATGTTGAAGTGGTTGTCAAGGTTGACAAACACTGTGTCGAACAGAAGCGCCTGGTAAGACTCGAGGCTGTGGAGGGATTTGCGACGGCCAATGGAGAAAGCAGAGTGCTGGATTTTGCAGGGGTCTCCAGGAAGACCTGCCTGGCCCTTACTGCCTTTAGAGCCCATGGGACCAGTGGCGCCTGGAGGGCCTTCGTGTCCCATTTTACCTGGTGTTCCTCTGTCACCTCTATCTCCTTTTTCTCCTGCAGACAGTGATATAATTGCCCCATCAGAAATAAAGGAATTTTATGTATGCCTACAGTTGAATGTCACAAAAGCTACATTTCCTTTTCTGGTTCAGTTTGATGGGATAATTATATTTTTTAGGAAACCTGATGGATACTTAGGTTTAAAGGCTGAAGCTTTCTTTAAATTATCTAAAATGTTAAGAAACTCAGAGAAACTGGATCTGGTGTAAAGGTGTGTTTGGTTCAGCTGTTCAATAACCTGGATAGCCTCATGAATATGTCTAAAAAAGAACTTTTTTCTAAATTCCAGGGTTAGGGTTACCCTAAAAAAATCTCTGGGGGCTAGTACCACAAAACTCTTCCTCATCAGTTTTTCAAAAAATAACATTTTTCAGCATTATTAAGCAAACCTGAACTGACTTATTACTAAATATTGACTTTTATAGTATTTAGGGGCACCCAGATATGATATAGTACCTTTGAGGATTGTCATGTTGATGTAGGTGCGAACCTCAGGCACATGGCTAAATCCTTCAATGGGAGGCTGATCTCCGCTGCCCTCATCTGGCTCCAGATGATCACAGCAGCGTCTGCAGGGAAGAGGAGGAGGGCTTGGATGGGGCACTGGAGCCACCATCGAGGTGAAGGAGAGAAGGAGGAGAATTCCCAACATAACTGTGCCTACAGGGGAAACAAATAAAACTATCAGATTAACAGATGAACCCTAATTATTTGGATTCATTGATGGCTTTAATTTCCGATCTAGATCAGTGCTACAGTGAAAGTGCAAAGAAAGTTAGGTAACTGAGCTTAACATACAGCCAAAAATCTGTTCTGGGACCCTAAAATATTATTGTATTTGCTGTTTTCTCTCCCATTCTGGAAATCAAGATATTTGCTCTGAAGTTTCTACTTGAACTGAGAGTTTTTATGATGCTGAGACAAAAGATGAATATAAATCCATTCTATTTCAAAGATGTTTAAATATGTTGCTCAAAGCTTGGGAAACAATCAGAGAATCACCAAAGTCATAAGGATTCATCCTCTGAGAACCATGAATGCCTGCACAGACTTTCATTGAAATCAATCCGGTAGTTAAGGAGCTATTTCAGTCTGAACAAAGCTGTTGGACTGACTGATTCAGCAACATGACCATTTAGACGGGTAGACCCATGTTGCAAGCATAGCTGAAAATGGTAACATGTAAAGGCAGGTTCATATGATGTTTTAACACTTACAATGACAGCTGGTCTGATACTGTAAGACTGAGTGCTTCACAATGTTGAAGTTGTAACAGAATGAGCCCAGACTGCAAAGCCTTTGGTCAACAAAAATCAAGGTCAGGTCCAGAGTTAGAAGACCTGAGAAGCTGTAAAGTAAAGAGAGCTTTACAAACCATTTAAATATTGATGAAATGGGGAATGAAAGCACAAATAGATGAAGACATAAATGGATTATTTATGTGTAGTTGGCTGTGTGTTTTTAGGCACCAATGATCTGGTTAACAATTTGAATGCATTGACAATTTAAATCACGTACATAAATGTACACATAGATACATTTAAATGAATATGAAAATAAGAGAAAAAAACATCAGTCCATATCCAGAAAAAGGAAAATTGTCAGTAGCCATTACTATTCCACTGGATTTGTGAAACATGTGTACTGGCCAAAATATCAGTTGTTCAGCAGCTGCTCGGAAAATAAGATCATTATGTGTCCTGGAAGTCTTTTCCAGAGTAGCGGAAGATAAAGAAAAATTGTCAACCCTGAGCCAAGGAAAACAATTGGAGAAAAAACAAATCAAGGGAGGCCTTCGTGCCACAAAACAAGCATATGTTGCATGAGTTTGCAGTTCAGTGTTATTTCATTGTATGCTCAAATAAAACACCAGACATTTTTTCTGTGCAAATAGTTCCACAGAACTGATTTTGAGAGGTCAAATGAGGCCTCCCAGACTCACTGATGCACTTCTCCTCAAATTCCAGAAAGAAAAGATAACTGCAAAGTAACGGTGGAAGACAACAGTACAAGGATCATAAATCAACTACAAAGTCACCCTGCAGGCAGCTAGTAATTTATCACCAATTAGTTCAAGAGGGTTGACTTTTTACAACAGTTTATTTAATCCAAGGAAAACAAATAAATTGTTTTTCTCTCCAATCGAGAGCCAAGCAGAGTAGTTTTTGAAGAAAAAAGTGGTGGAAGTCTGCCAGACTCTCAGGGCCCAACGGTCTCTGGGTACTGTAAGTGGAAGAGTGTGTGCTGCTGTGTTTATGCAGAACAGCTGTATCCAAATCAACAGCTGCAGTCTTCGTACACAACTGGACATAGAAGCTTATCAAAAGACCACAAACAGATACTTTGAATGTCTGAAAACCTTATTTTCTGTCGAATTTTTTAATGATTACCAAAAGAATCCAAACTTGAACTGACGATGTTCCCTGGTACTCATAGAACTGTAATAAAATGAAATGAAATAATGATTCTGAATCTGTGAAACTAGTTACTGTGCCAACTGGAATAGGTTTTTAGTTTTTAACTGTATGTACACGTCAATGCCCTCCAAACTGCAAAACAGAGATACGAAACAAGTATAAAGAGACACCAAGTATTCACAAGAAATCCATAATGACTACAAAGGGATACAAAATTTTTACATAGGGACACAAAACAACTACAAAGAGATAAAATGACTACAGACGGACACAAAAAACAACAGAGATACAAAGCAACCATGAGGAGAAACAAAACATCTATAACAAAATGTGACAGGTCCACAACTACAACAAAACAACTACAAAGGACTACTAAGATTCATAACACAAAGACAAGACACAAAATGATAACCAAGGGAAAAACTATGAGTTCAGAGAGATGTTTAACATCTAAAGGAGTCAAAAAAATCCTAGAAAGGGATAGAGGAAAGAGAGGGAGAACAACTCCAAAGAGACACAAAACAACTACAAAGAAAAATAATATGGGTGTGTCATCTGTAGTTGTTTTGTGTCTTTTTTTCGGTCTGAGGATCTTGATCCAGGTTAAGAGGAGTAGAAATCACATAAAAGCCTAATAATAATCAGTCCACTCAATAATACTTCAGCTCATGTGGTCCTTGTGTTAAGTTCAACAGTGAACTTGCATGGATTACAGTCCCACAAAAAACTGTGATGACAGTTGTTATCAGTATACAGTGTGTTTACCACGCTCTTATATTGTGTAAACGAGCAGACTGTATATGTGTGTGAGCGTGCGTGTCTGCATGGGCATTCCCAATGGCAGTTTTGCAGCTGCACAGTATAGACCGCTGCATAACAAATCAAAACATTACTGCAGGGCCTAATGGGGATTTATCCCCTGTAATTCATGCTGCAGTGGAAAAAGTTGCTGCTTGTGTTCAAGTTCCGTCAGGATTTCCACATTGAATCACTAATGATCATTCAGTGTGTAAGTCTGGCTCATACACACACCGCGGATCTTAGCTTACATAATAGGTTTCGGGGAAAACCCTACTTAAACTGGAAACTTGTACATAAATATGCAAAATGTTGGATTCTCAAATATTTATTAGCCTATCTTTATTTAGGGCCTATAATTAAAAGGTCATCCCGAAGAATCTATAAATATATAGGCAGTGTCGTTTATGTTTTTTCTGCATCTTTACAGTTTAAGCCTAGAAATCCAGGTTTGGTGAAGACACAAACGGGGGCAGCCTTTCCAACGAGCTGCAACTGTTAAACAACATAGGTTACTCGTTACTCGTAGTGCATATTTTCATGCATTAGACAATGGAAGTACTTTTGTGTCCCTGCGGTCCAGTGCGGGTCAAGTCGAGCGCAGACTGAGCTGTATTTTGAAGTTAATCGGTAAATTGTACAAAAGCATCATCATAACGCTCCAAGCCTGCGCTCATGCGACCTGCGCTCAGCTGACTAACACCGGAGAGTTTTATCTGAATAAATCTCACCTCGTTCACGTCTCTGCAGCAGCTTCAGTCCACGAGACAGAGGACGGAGGAGAGAGAGGGATTCATGAGTCAGCAGCCCTCTCCCTCTGCCTGCCTCTGTGGGAGTGAGATGTGAGATGTTTCCCACAGATTATCCTCTCAGATTCACCCCCGACTCAGGCAACAAGTGTTTCTCCTGAGGGACGACAAAGGATGGCTTGGTGACAACTCTTAACTTCTGCAACTATAAAAGTTCCGAAATTCACAAACGTTTCCTCGTATTTTTTAACAGACGTTTTTTAATGCTCGAAATGTGGGATGTAATTGATAAATAATAGCATCAATAACTTTGTCAAAGGTAACACAACTCTGATGACCACTCACAAGGGTCCATTCAAAAATCATCAAACTGCTTAAGATAAACATTCCTTCCTGGGTCTGCATTTCCTTTGTGCTGAATTCCTTCATCCCTCCCATCTGCTGCAGCTGCAGACAGAGGGAGGGGGCGGCGGCCTGTTCCCAGACCTTATTATGACTGTAATGTGCTTCAGAGGCACATGCCAGAGAAAAGAGGCATATGTGATTTTGAGACAAAGTAAATAAAAGGGAGAGAAAAATAAGTAAATAAAAGGAAGAGAAAAATATGTAAAGCATAACAAGGGGACAAAACAAAGGACTGTGTATTAGACCTACTCTACGTGTAAGGTGTCTTGAGACAACTTATGGTGTAATTTGGTACAGTATAAATAAAACTGACCTTAAATGACTTTACATGTCCCAGAATCACCATCAGC
Source organism: Acanthurus leucopareius (assembly GCA_029814765.1). Classification (NCBI taxonomy): domain Eukaryota; kingdom Metazoa; phylum Chordata; class Actinopteri; order Acanthuriformes; family Acanthuridae; genus Acanthurus; species Acanthurus leucopareius. Next base: position 1,263,452 of record JAQMCX010000022.1, on the reverse strand, counting down.
ACTGGTGCTTGATGCTGCTGCTTTTTCAATGAGGGGATACAGTGTTATGAACAGATTTCATTGAATGAATCAGATAATACATTATAATAATGGATGAATGAAAAATGCCTTGGTTGTTTTTTTCATAAAAATCAACCAGGAGTCTGATACACTTTGCAAATTTCATGGCACAGTAAAATAAATCAAACTTTTACATAAAGATGCACTCAAACAGATGTGTTTTTATATGAACAGACATATATTTGCCCATTTAACCATGCACTTTCACATAGTAACTAAAACAACCTTATTGTTTCCAGTTGAAGAAAATTACAGAGGATACTGAAAAACAAACTCCATCTAATTACAAAAAACACCCAAAAATACAGCCCTGTTGGAGAACAGCAGGGTGTTTGGGCTAAATGTGTACACATGTGCATACCTGTTGAACATTACCGCCGCTGGTCCTGAAGGTTTCATAGCCTGCTATGCAGTTACATCAGGAGAACTTTCATCTGACTTTCCATCTGATGTAAACTATGAAGAGATTAACTGAAACCAGCCGATGCAGCTCATGTTATCTCTCTTATACATATAAACATATAAACATATACCATCTGTTGTTTTTACAATTGGGCTTTCATAATTGTCCAATGTTCCTGGCAGCTACAGGGCCCTCCCTCGTCCTCATTTTGGCCAGTCAGACCACATCTCCCTGCTTCTCCAGCCTACTTACATCCAGCTGACAAAAAGGGTCAAACCAATTGTGAAAACAGTTAAAGTGTGGACAGATGAAGCTATAGCAGCTCTACAGGACTGTTTTGAATGCACAGACTGGCAGATGTTCAAAGATGCTGCTACCCAGGAGAAGCATATCGACCTTGAAGAGTACACATCATCACACGTTACCAGACGAGCCAAACACATTTTATGCTCGCTTTGATCTCCTCAACAGTGAGTCAGCAGTAAAGTCTACTCCGCCTCCAGAGGACCGGCCACTGTCATTATCCACAGTGGATGTGAGGAAAGTCCTGCTGAAAGTGAATATGAGCAAAGCTGCTGGGCCTGATAACATCCCTGGCCGTGTACTAA
>JAQMCX010000022.1:1225162-1262281 GCA_029814765.1 Acanthurus leucopareius | reverse complement strand
ACATCATTGGTACCCATCTACCAAGCATCAGTGATATCAGGGAGGTGAGGTGCCTGCGCAGAGCCAAAAGGATACTACTACACAACCTGTTGTATAATGACCAATAAATTTCCTTGTATCCTTGTATCCTTGATATTCTGTCTCTCTTGGTCAGTCTGATTCTCCTCTGCGTTCTTTCAGGTGGTCTTTTCTTTGAAAGCTCTGCAGTCTTAAATCAGAAGTTTTATTTATTTACTATCTTATTTTATAATCTTCAGCAGCAGCATCTCATAAACAGAATACTGTTGTACACATCTAATTCTTCCTCTCCCTAACTGTAAAGTAATGAATAGCCCCATCATCCTTGATCCTTCAGGTGAGCCATGTTTCCCTCTGGGTTTGGTAACTGCTGAGCTCAGCACAGCTGCTCAGTTTTATAGCTCATAAAATGACTTAAACCTCAGAGTTAAACCAGCAATGGAAAAGTGTCTCTGCTGTGCTAATAATGGTGGATGAAGACTTTAGTGGTCAGAAGACAATTTAATTTTGCCTCCCACAAACTCACCCCAATTTTTCCCACAGGAACACATTGTTAGTGGCTGACAGGATCATGCAGTGATGCATTCAAAGCTGAAATGTCAAACCTCAAAGCATTCTTGTGATTCAGCTCAGTAATGGACACTTTGTCAGTGACTCTTTCATGGCTAGTATTGCTGATAAATCAGGATGATTATTAATCCTTTAGACATGTCATCATCATTCGCTACAATACAGTAAATTTGAACCAAAGTACACTTCGCTAGATTGGAATTGACGACCTCTCATCAAAATGATTGGTTACTCTCCACAGTGTTTTCTGTCTTCCAGCCTTAAACATTTTTGTCATGTCACATAAAATATCTCAGACTTATTTTGCACCTCCAGCACAAATAGCTACACTTCTTGTTGTGGGAGGTTAGATATGACTCATCTGTTAAGTGACAGGTAGGTGTATTTAAATTTTTAAATCTTTTTACTGATTGTAGAGAGGGATGTGGAAGGGGTGTACAGAAGTAATCTTTGTTCAGAGGAATACTTGGACATTTTATACTTATAGATTTCTTACTGAGATTTAGATGAGAAATTTGATATCATTTTCATATATGGGCTAAATATGAAGCTACCGCCAACAGCTGCTTAGCCTAGCTTAGCATAAAGACTCGTCTTCCATAGCCACCTGATCTTCACTGGAGAAAGATCTCGCTGCACCCATTGTCATTATAGAGGAAAATACGCTCTGGCTTGTTGTTATATCTTTAAATCAGTCACAGTCACAGTCACTTGGGGAAGTGCTAAGCCCAGATGCAGATGCAGATGTGCCCTTACAAATAATAAGAATTTGATAGTAAAAGGGGAGAATGCTGATTGAAAGACTCACTAAATGGCATTCTTATACACACAGTCTACATTTAGTGAGTCTGACCAAACAAAGACAGAAAGCGAGGGGAAACTGCTTACCTGCACCTCTACTGCTCATTATTTAGGACATTTATCTTGTGTGAATTTAATGAGAATCAGGAATCTTTTTGTCATGATCCGTCACTTGAGTAATCTTAGTTCAGTTAATTCTTAAGTTGAGAGTCAAGTTTCCTAGGTTTTTGTATATGTATCCTTGTTTCATTGTTTCCTGTTTTATTTTGGTAACCTCTGTCTGTGTCTCATCTACCCATTTCCTGTCAAGTTTCCCTCCTCTTGTAATTACCTGCTCTGCCCTGATGTGTTTCACCTGTGTTGATTACCCCACCTGTGTCTCATTATCCTGATGTGTTCATAGTCTCTGTTTTCTCCTTTGTCTTTGTCAGATAAGCTGTTGTCTTTCCCCTGATTCTGTTGTTGCTCCCTGGTCCTGTGGTTCCTCAGCTCCTTGTGTCTCATTGGTTTGTTGTTAATTTAATTTTTCACTTTGGATTTCCTGTTTTGTTTCTTATTGCTTTTGGTCATTTTTGCCATGCTTTGGTTTTTGGATTTTTGGATTTTCTGTTGTGTTGGACTATCAGCTTTTTCATCAAAGCTCACTTTTTGTTTCTACCCTCCTGTTTTCGTGTGTCTGCATTTTTTGGGTCCTCCTTTGTTTAAAACCCTGACACTTCTGGCCTTAGCTTTTATAGAGTGGTAATGATCTTCTAATCAGTGTCACTGATTTTTGTAAACACAATCTGTATTTCATGCCTGCTAAACATTTCAAACAAGTTAAGGCAGGAACAAAAAAAAGTGGAAGATGATGGAAAGCATGAAAACACCTGTTTGAACATCCCACAGGTAAACAGGCTCATTGGTAACAGGTGAAAGTGTCAGGATTAGGTGTGAAAGAGGCATCCTCAAAAGACTCAGCTGTCACAAGGAAAGATGAGGTGAGATTCACCACTTTGTGAAACACATAATTATATTAATGACATTATAAAAACTTTATCAGTCAGCACAGTTCATTTTGAAATGATTTCATTCTGTTTTTAACTACCTTTTTTAATACAATTTTTGCAGTGAAAAATTGAGGCTTTTCTAAGTTCTTTTCTTACTTCGGACAAACTCATGGATTGTCTCCGGTCATCCATATTGCTTTGTTATAACCTGCTTTGTAGATTGATCTTAGTGGTGTTGCTGCATCTCCTCCTCTTTGTAGCAGCAATCTGTTTTGTTTCAACTTCACATATAGAAGATGATACATGCAGTTAGTCTATTCCCACATCCTTCTATTCCACTGTGGGTTACATCCAAAACAACCCTATGGTCTCCATCGCAACTCCTGTGGCCAGAGAGGTCACAGCTGTTGTGGAGAGAAATAATACAGACAGAGATGTAACAGAGGCAGCCAAAGCGGGAATTTATTCAGTGAATCAGCCCGTACAGAGGTTCAACAGCAAGTCCTACCTTGTCTAACACTGTTTTTATACTCTTTCTGGTCCCGACCTTGCATGGTGGTGTTATTGTAAGTGTGCTAGGTCACACTGCCCTGAACTATCAATGGATATTAACTGCAGGTGTCATGTCATCCTAACTACAACTTTCACAGAACACTGACTGTCCAAACATCTCCAGGAACAGGCAGTGCATGGCACATGTCCAAATTCTTCAACATTTCATTTAATAGGGACAGATACTTAATACATAGACATGCTGAAAACAGCCATGCAATGTAAATATCACAGCGTTTATAGTGAATGCCAACTTGCAACACCAGTCCCTATACAACAGCCAGATTCCTCTATATAATCACTCCCTGTGAGGGTGCAAACCCACATACAGAAGAGATTAGCTAAGGCACAAGTGAACATAATAAAATCAAGCTAGATGTTAACAAAATGGCATGCTTTAATAATTCATATCATACTATCATTATTGGTGTTACTGAGGATATTGCTAATAGTAGTGATAATCAGAATCAGCTTTGCAACAAACAGTTTTAACCCTCACGCTTACCCAGACTAGTGTATTGGAATGACAAACTTGTTGGCTGTTCCTATGGCAACCGTCCTTATGGAGACGTTGTCTGTTTATAAACAGTGCACCATCAACATACTATCTCATTGTTAAATGCAAAGATGTATAAGATCTGTTACGTGACTATAATTAAGTGTATCCTATACCTTGATATGAATACATGTGAATATGAGTCTAAAGTTGGTGTAACTAATTAAATAAACAAAGTGAATAGATGAATTATCAAATTGTTATAACCCTCTAAAACTGAGTAACCCTGGTGAAATATTCTTCAAACGTAAGTGTCTCTGGAACAGCTGTTGTTAATGTTACTGGGGCTTCTGCACGCATTATGCATTCATTGGAGGTACTTTCTTTCACAGTATACTATGCCCATTTGCACCACGCATTTTGATTCACATTATCCCAGGGTTGATCTATGGTGCCTTTGATACATGGCTGCATAGGCTTGGCTCTTTCTTGCTCTTCTACATCTCTCCTGTTCATCATCATAATCATCATCTGTTGCTCTGTCTTCCTCATCTGTTTTCACTGCGGTTGTTAGTTTTAAGGACTCAGTGTTAATCACGTGTTTTCTTTATAGTTTACATGGTCATCTGCTTTGTTTTGTATGACTAACAAAAAAATGTGACAATTTTAAAGGTAAGACATGAGCTCTGAGTGTCCAGCACTTGTCAAAATAACCATATTTAGCTTAAATAAATAAAGCTTAAATAATCTGACTCTGACATAGAAGAATAACACCAACACTAGGTCAAAATTAGCCATTGTTTTAGGTTCAGCTGGTGGCCCAGTGGTTCTCTACTCATTTAATCCAGTACCCTGGATTAAGTTAAACCAGTATTATGTCTGTGCTATATTGACTCAAACTAAGTTATTGACACAGTAATTTTAGCGTGTATAACTACTTTATCCTGTGAAAAGCATTGACAGCATTCTACATAAATAGCTAACATTTCTGTTGCTGTATTTTGTATTAAAAAAAACTTATATAATGAGCCAGCAACATTTATTCTGAGCAATGACATACCAAGTACATAAAGTAGTTTCTTTTTCATGAAAATGGCTACTTTTTGTGTGAAATGCAGCGAAGCAGCTTGACATAACTTGGTTGTGATGTGAAATGGAAAGTAGAGAAGGAGAAACACTGACGAAAAGCAGCATGTTGTGTGGTTTCTCACTGACATGGCTAAATATTGTAAAATTCTCTGTGAGGTGAGCGGATGTTGCTGGTTGTGTCAGAGTTAAATGTCAAACCACACTCTAATACACCCGCTCCCTCTCAAACACAGTGACAGGACATGTAAACACGCACACACACACATAGCTCACACGCATACAACTCAGGCTGTCTCTCTCACTCGCTTTCATGTCGGCTCACATGCCCACCCCTCAGAACTTATTCCACAACGATACAGGAAGTCAAAGGTTGACCCATTTCTACCAGAGGTTTTATTTTGTTTGGTCTCTGCACAGATGTCACTGAGTGCAACGGAAATATACTGCGTATGTAGAGACAAGAGCTGCAACATTTGCCTCAGACCTCAATGATTTACATGAATCTAGAAATAGCAATGTGTAGATCAGCAATGCCTGTACACACAATTCTATAAGGTGGATAGTAAAGTTTACCAGGTGCAGCTGTACTGTAGAATGGAATAACTATTTCTGAAATAATGATTTACAATGAATAAAGATGTTGATTTGTTCCCTGAAACAGCATGAAAATCATTTAAAAACAATACAAAAAATAGGTGAATAACGATACATCAGTGGCAAACCAGCTGCCTTATTTTTGAAAGTAGATCAGACTAAAATCTATCAAGTTAATGCTTAAAATGTTGCAGTACAGTTGGTTGGTTTCATACCCTGAAACGTCAGTGAAGATTGTGCGGGCGATAACAGACATCATGAACTACAGTGTCACATGATCTTAATCAAAGGCACATTATTCTGACTTACATATTCAAAGCACATTTAAATCATGTTTACAAATGAACAGTTTTGCCTACAGTAATGAAAATTTCTTAATTGAGAAGATTTCTTTTTACTATAAAAAATATTTGTGGTCTAAAGGGTCCAAGGGCTCTCACAACAGGTCATTCTAGGTCATAAAAAGTAAACTCCAAACTGCATTTTGTGTATTTTTTAAAAAAGACAGTGTCATTAATAGGCAGTGGCAATTAGTAGATTTAGTTGGTAGATAAGTTAAAGCAATGTATACTTTCATGCTTTGCTTTGCAATGTTATTTTTCTTATATATTTGCAAATAAGGCACATCAAAACATAAAAAATGTCATTCAAAGCCCTTCTTATGAGTCCCATAGTATTGTAAACAGTCAACAATGAGGTATTGTACATTATTCTTCTATGTATCTGCTACGAAATGACCCAGCAGTCCCAGTAGGAATATCAATAAACAGAAAGAGTGACCTTTTGAATTTCTTAAACTCTCTTTTCACATGCACCATATATCTCTTACACTAATCCCATAAAACAGATTCCTGCTGCATAAACAGATTAGAATTATGTCTCTTTACTATTGTTCAAATCACTGTGTGTAATGTTAACCAAGTATCAGGTTGTTTAAATGTACCAGTGCAGCATTTTACAGCTCATTCAACTCGGTATTTTGGAAATCTGTCTTGCAGCACTGTTCAGGTTCAGTCTCACTGCTCTTATTAACCTTGTTTCCAGCCACAGCAGGCAGCGGCAAAAGCGCTCTGATAACCGACTGTATGCTAACTGTGCAGCACCAATCAGCCGACGGAAGTTAGCATTTGGTTGGTGAACAAAGTGGAGCGTTAAGCAGCTTTTAGAGACCAAAACTGAGCGATTAAAGAAAAAGAATATAAAAATTACATTCATCAAGTGACCAGAAACATGACTTAAAATAAATGCCAGTGCTCAGTGTAGTTTCGTTGTGCACATATGCCAATGTTTGTTTGCATTTTCATGATAAAAACTCAAAAAGGTGACAATATCACTTAGGTATGTTAAGCTTGTTATTTATTCTTTAAGTACCAAATATGAATCAATGCAGGTTTAAAGCCCAAATATTATTTGAATTTGTAAAATTGTTTTCCGGTTGTTTTTCTTTTTCAACAACAAGAACAAGAACACGTACACATATGGTTTGATATGATTGCATCGGCAGAGATTGCTTGACATAGAACCTCAAATCTTAAACAATGGCACAGAGAACCTATCCGATATGTTAGAAGTTTTTAGATGGATTTGTTGCTGAATGTTGTCTGAAGCTCTTTTAGGGTCAGATATCCTGTTCTACAGGGCTCCACAGGCATGGAGGAAGACCTGGGCATGGAACCGGTCAGTGGCCAGGCCGCATAGCTACCACTGGCAGCTGCCACAGGTGTGTCCACCTGTTGACCATCAGAGGACACCTGAATTAGACTGGGAGGAGAGGGTGGAGGGAAGGAGGGGGGGCATATCTGGGAAGGAAGATGGAGAGGGAGGATGAGAAGAGGGGAGGTCTGTTGATTATCTGAAACCTCATCCTCCTCCACATCCACAACCCTTTTATCTTCTTTCTCCTCCTCATCTTCCTCTGCAATGCCAAAGCCAGAGTCTGGGCTCTGCGGCTCCCTCTTTAAACTCTCATAGGTTACAAAGGTGGGGGGGCAAAAGAGGTGGAGGTTTGGGCTGTTACGCAGATTGTGGAAATCATCATGGTAGGTGAAGTAAGCAGGACTGGGGTCAGCTTGTGCTGAGCCGCTGGAGGAGCTGGACAAGAAGTAGCCCATGTTTGAGAAGCAGGATGAAGAGGAGGAGGAAGAGTTGTCAGGAACACCATTGATGTCTGAGGCAGCCATAGGGTAGCTCTTGAAGTGAAGCAGAGCACTGGTGGAGCTGCATGACGGAGAGGTGGAGGGGGCAACGTCAGAGCTGTCACACAACTCAACCTGGGATATGGGGTCGCCTTGCTGGACTGTGAAGAATGATTCAGGAGCTGACAGAGGATTCAGCCATTTCTAAGGGAAAAAAGGGAAACTTAGATTACAAAAAAACACCTAAATAATCTATCTTTGCTTTTTTTAAAAAGTAAGATGTGTGCGAATGTGTGCGAGTTCTTTTTTTTTTATAAGTACTAGCTGAAATATAAACATCAGAAAAAGACCAGAAAAGACCTGTTCTATCGTGGTTTAAAAACATTTTTTCTAATCTAGGTCGGACTGTGGCTGCAACTGTCCCTTTAACTGGAAATCACTTTGTTCTGAGCCAGATCTGCAAACAGTAAGTAGGCAAGGAGGTCATGCAACAGCTGAGGGGCCCCTGGCACCAAAGGCTCCGCTTCCATTAGCAAATAACATACAGCTTGAGAGGTCAGTGATGTTTCCAGGGGAGTTATAACCATTGGAAGACATCTGTCGAACAAAATTTTCATAATTTTGTGGGACTCAGAAAAAAAGATGTTTAAAAAGCCTGCTTAAAACTGAAGCAGCTGATGTTGAGATATCCTGACTTTTACTTAGTATAAGTCAAGCAAAAAACAAAGCAAAAAAAACAACAATCCACAGTTTCCATAATGCAACAGTTTAAGTATTTTCCTCAACACCTGCTGTTTTAAGCACAAAATTTCTGTTATCAGTAGCCCACAGAGCCAAAGTATGCTAACCCTGGTGACATTATTGACAAGGCCCAGAACGCAATGAAAAAGTGTTTTAACAGGATGAGCTGCTCTCCTCAAGACGAACTAACTGACCTTTGTTTTTAAAACTGGTTGAGTACTCCTTCAACAGACTCTGTTTATGAAGTAGATGGACTGTCATATTTTCTGTTTTACAGATATTAAAATAGACTAAAATTTAGATATGTTAGATATATTTTCTACTGACAGTGTTTCAGAGCTGGATTGACACTCAGTACATTTACTCAAATACTGAACACTAGTGTAACTTTGAGGTACTTGTACTGGAAAATTTGAGGTTACTTTATAGTTGTACTTTACTGCATTTCAGGCAGGGTATTTTACTTTTTAAATCCTCTGTATTCTTTTACTTTGTGGTTACTGGTTATTTTGCAGAAAAAAACCAAAAAAGTTATTTAAGACTTTAAATGCAGGACTTCTGATTGACATTAAATATAACTATAGTCTGATATTGCAATACTTCGTCAGACACTAGAATCTCTGTATAAGGTTATCTGGCCCACAGATTGCATAATGTGACAAAGAGTTAACATGCTGTATACAGTGAGAATTAAAATAGGGCCCAGTATTGAACCCTGGGGTGTTCCCAATGTCCACCCCAGGTAGGAGAGATAAGACCTGGGTGCTATCAGAAACAAGAAGTAATTACAGCATTGCATTCGTTCCCACCCTTGTCAAATTCGATTGTTTCAGTTATGGTGAATAAGCTATGTTTTGGCTATGAATTCCCTGCCTTTCATGAGCTGCTAACATTAGGAACACGAAATAGTTTTAGCTGAACATTATTCCTTGAAATGATGGTCAAGCTTTGCATCTTTTTCAGAAAAATAATGACGTTCCTGCATAGCAGGCTAGAAAGCAACAACACTGTATTGATCTGGCCGTGGTGCTGTTGGACTTGCAATCTGACTGCATACTGAGTGAAAAAAGAGACATGACATTAAGCCTTCACTTTTCTGAGTTATTAGTGTTCAGCAGTTATTAATAGTGACCTGGGCACTGTGCGGTGGCAGCCCACTGCTTTTTCAGGCATTTTGTCACTTGTGACACTTATCTTGGTAACAGCTGCACTTTTCTCTCAAGCGCCTGTGTCAAAATGTTTCATGTGGTTGGATAAAGTGGGAAAAAGGCTTCATGTTTGCCAACAGCATTTATTTTTACCTTTAGATTTCCTCCATGGACAGAGTGGAGTGTGTGAAAGTATTTTGATGGATTTGGCACTGGCCTCTCTTTGTGGAGCCTGAAACACCAAACGGAAGCATCATATTAAATATACTGCACGCATACATGAACACACACTTTCTCTGTTCTTATGAGGACTCTTATTGACCTCTATAACCCCTAACCCTGTTCTTATTCTAACCATGAGTTGTGAGGACTGGCACAAATGTCCTCAGGATAAAGAAATGTCCACACAATGCTGATTTAAAGATAAAAATAGGCCTTCACCGGAAAACAAGTAAACACACACAAAAAAACACCGTGCTATACTTACCATTTTATCACGGATCTTCTGTAAAGGACCAGCATTGCAAAGAAGAGACAGAAGATGAACGTCCCTGCCAATGTTACCGCCAATGTCTGAAGCAACTCTGGAACAAAGCAATGATTTTACAGTGTGCCAGAATTTTTTTTTTCTCTTTCTGATTATAATCTAAAGCCAGATCAGATTTACTGGCCAAGTATGTGTAAACATGCAATGAATCTTATTCTGTTTTTTCACGTATGCTTAAAGAGAAACAGGCAACTGATAACAAGGACAACAACTTGTTCAAACTTGCTTTTTTCACCAGAAACATATAAAACTACCGAATCTGATTTATCTGGCAACAGACCCACATTTATTCACAAGACATCTTCAGGAATCTACAAGGAGGTGCCCCTATATGTTGCTTTTTTTCTGTGCTTGGCCAAGACCCTGAACAAGACTGGGTGGCTACATTTCTCAGCTGGTCTGGGATCTTTTTTTGACCTCAGAAAATATATAAATTTTGTTGTTAAATTAGAACTGTAAACTTGTGTAGATGACATAGAAAAAAAGCCTGTTAGCTGTCACTCAGACAACCAGAAAATGTTAAGCGTTGTTACCTTCATTCAGTGATGTTGCCATTGTATCTGTTGCTCCGACCCAGGCTGTTACTGGGCTCCAGTTGCTCCAGTGGCTACTCTGCTGGTTCCGGTCCGGGGGTTTTACTCTCACCCTGACCTCGCGGTGCCCCTTTAGTTGCGCAGACGGTAATTTCACTTTCAATTCGTGTGTGTAATGATTTCTGGCCTCCTGATGACAGATGGAAGAATATTTATGTCATGAAAAAGACTGTAGTAAATATGAGTTGTATTTTGATAAAATGTCCATTATTACACGTATGTGCATGGATACTTACCTCCCATGACTGGCTTATCTGTTTGATCTGAAGTTGGAAATTAAAGGATTTGATAAATTGAGAGACAGGATTGCCTGCAGTCCAGGATATCAAGGTCTCATTGGCAGTCCAGCTGACATTGGGAACCCCTGGAGGATGCATTTTGACTGCATGCACACACACATACACAAAAAGAAAAGCGTGCAAATTAGTCATTCCTAAAATTTCAAGGAAATTTGGATATTTCTCTGCAACATTTCCTTGAAATTGGCCATTAAAAAATAAAGAGCAGTTGTATTTTATCTCTTAATGTAAACATTAGTTTGAGGTAGCGCAAATCTCCTTTTTTAATTGATTTTTGAAACCAATGAGAAATTACGCCAGAAGATTTGTGAGTAATTTTTCATGAGGAACTAAAACAAGGACATTAAATAGCTTTGTGCTGAAGTATTAGTCACTCACTGTTTTTGCGTGGCTCATATTTTGTGATGTTCTCCACCAAGTTGCCATCGCACTCTATGCTGATGTATGGCATGTCTTTATAACGGTTGAATTCCTGGTATGAAACATAATATTATTAACAATACAGTGAATGAAGAGAGAATTTGTATGGGTAAAGCAACAACAAGTCATGGCATTTAGCTATGGAGCAAGACTGTTAATAATTATAATCTCTTCTTTTATTTTAGCGCAACATTTTATTATTTGCAAATCTAGAAGTGTCAAAATCAAACACAAACTTAACGTAGGATGTTTTCATGTTCTTATGAATAATATATGTTAAGGACCTACTTTGTTTTCAAAGACAAAACTGCAGCCTGGATAGGTGTTTCCATGTTGTTCCACTTTGCAGGACCGACTAAGTAGATAAAAGCGGAGAAATCACCATTAAGTGTGGCATTTTATGACCAAGCGACAAGGTCTCTGACAACACGATTTCTCTCCAAACTCAAACAAAACAAAATACTCTCATGGAATCTCAAAGACAAGAGGCAAAATATTTTCAATCTATAATATTTTAGTAGCAGTAATGAGTATAATATCTCAAACATCTTACAGCATTTGGATTGGAAGACTCTTTTTGTCCCTGCTTTGTTTTACACCAGAGATGGAACAGTTTGAACCGGGAGCAAGTGGAGAGCCGGTCCATGTACAGCTGACAATGTTAACATAGTCATTTACGCAGAAGAGTCCTTTCAAAGACAAAACAACAGACAAAGAGAGAGAAATTAGGATGTGTTTGGATTTATCACAATTGTTGAACTTTTTCTTCGTGTGCAACATTCAGACAGACATACTCAAGTAGCAATGACAAGATTAAACTCTAATCAGTAAAACTTTTGTGTTATTATTTTCTGTTGCATGTAACCAAGGGACAGTAAGAAAGAGAGACTGTTTAAGTTATGATTATGATACCTTGTGAATGTTTGTGAGGTTGGGCTGCATCCACTGAGAACAGAACCACCAGGACAAACCAGGACAACAGGATCTCCATGGCCATGACCACAATCTGACTTTGAACAGAAAGGATCAGCACACACTGTGCATTAGAATGAGGACTCTGAGTCAATGGCATTAAATACTTTAAGAATTTTAGCGGAAGAATGTTCACATATTGGAGCCAAACCTGAAATACAGAAACAGATTTGCTCTAAAACACAGCATATATGTTTAATCTAAAAGTAAAATTGTGAAATAAGTGAAAATCTTTTAAACTTCAAACCTTTTTCTCTACTCTGACAAAAACTTAGTAATGACCACATGGAAACTTGAAAGATTTAGAACTGTAAGCCCAGCAAGTTTCTATCAGTGTAAGATTGGATTATTTTTTTTTATTCTCTTAATGAAGAGAAACTCATTTCTGAAACCTGGACGCTGAAACAGTGTCCGCTGATCGTCATCATCACCACAGTGCTGTATGCTTCTGAGAGTAAGAAAACAACACCAGGACCACAATGAGCAATACACTCATCCCGAGAAGGTGGCAGCTAGCACCTACAAATGAAACTTGACTGAAAACACTGGCACCTGTGCTGGTGCACTATGTATTACAATGAGGGCTGATAATTTTTGAAAGTCATTTAATGTGGTTTACTCTGAAGTACTTCATGATTTGACTGTGTGAAGAAAAAAGTAGTTAAGCATTTCTGCTATATATTCTATATCTACAGTATATCTATGTCTATATCTATATCTATTTCTGTGTCATGATTATTTCCTTTGAAGTGACATCTTGTCGCAAGTTTCTGGTTTTTCCGTCAAAGCCTGAACTGAGTGGGACTACTATGAAAAGTGCAGACGAGTCACTGTAATAAATATGCAAATTAAAACATAATCTAGACTAAAAACAAAACTACTGTTTCATTATAATAACATCAGATCGGGAAACCTACATATTAAACACAATAAAACAGTTGCTCAAATGAGCAAGTGCCAGAATTACACTGTAAAAAATGAAGCTATGCTATGTCTTTATACTGAACTAGAACTAGAAGAACATTTAGATTCAAGCTATAATAAAGTTGTTTTCAAACATTATGAGTAAAAAAAAAATTAAAAAAAATACACTACCTCATGAGCCTGGGTCAGTGAGGGTAGCAGAGGGTCCCTGAGAGGAAACACATTTCGTCCCCTCCACTGGACTGACGAGTTTACAAGATTTCCTTTTCTTGTCTTTCTACTCGCACATCTCTATCTCACTCTCTTATGCAATCTCTCTCGCTGTCTCTCTCTCTCTCACTTTCTGTCAATCATCCCTCTGTCTCCTCATTCTCACCCCTCTCTCTTCTTTAAAGTGCCCAGTGACATTTTCTACTTGTAACCACAGCTTGTGTCTGGGGCTTACAGGAAGCCTCATGATGCTGTGTGATACTGAGAGAGAGAGAGAGAGAGAGGGGAGGGGTCTGGTCAGGTGGGGAGGGGACGGGGAGGAGGTGTAGAGCAGATCAACTCCTCCTGCTCACCAGCAGAAGCTACCTGGACTTTTAAGATAATTACACAGAAAACAAGAAATACAAAGCACACCGCATCCGGTTTCAATCACAACGTAGAGCGAGTTATATAAAGAGAACCATGCACATTATCCTATGAAGTGGTTTATGCCAATGAAACTCAGCTTTTAGTGAAGATTCGGAGGATTAAAGAAGCTAAAGCTACCACATTTAGAGCCATGGGGTTATTTGAGATGCACACACACAAAATGCTGTACAGCATCAAAACCACTGCTGTTACAGCCGCAACCACTGCAGACACATAGAATATGTGTACTACTCCAGTGCCTCTATAGAGGGAAAGCGGAAAGGAGGTTGAAAGTTAAAGCCTGCACTTCACTGAAGAGTCATTTCATTTCTGTAGCCACAGACCTCATGAGATTCCCTGTGATTGTTAGTTCGTTTCTGCACTGTTACCTCACTTTGTCTCAAATGAAAGAGACCTGGCCATGAGAGCAGGCTAATATATGAGGGGCTATTTAAACATAATTACGCGTTAGAAAGATTGGGTAATCACATAGAAATGCTATGGGAATGACATTGCCTGAGTGCTATTGTTGCTTATTGTGCTATTGTTGCTTATTGGATCTTTCTGTGGATTATGGTAAAAAAAAAAAAAGGTAAATAATATTCATGAGTATGTTTTCATTGGTGTTTAATTGACTGAAAATAAAAATCCTGTTTTCGTAATCCTTTATCTACAGATGAAGCGGGTCCTCTTCTGCAGAGTCTGCCATGTTTCACCACCATGTTTCTACAGTAGCCCTGTAAAGAAAAAAAACAATCACTGGCTCTTGAAAGAGCCTATTGCATTTTTGTGAGTTTTGCAGCCACTGTAGGTTCTCCAGCAAGCTGGGGAAGGAAGGATAAGGGGATGGAGGCTTAGTTTGATGCAATGTGCAACTCCATCGCTAGATGCTGCTTTATCCTACACACTGGATCTGTAAAATATCTAGTTTTGTAATCTAAAACTTGGCATGAAAGTGTCTCAGTTAGGTTTGGTTGAAATAAAAAGTGAAGCATGAATGGTGGTCAGCTGCTTAGCTGCCCTCTTGCCTTGCTGTCATGTCTCCACCATCCCATTTTTCTTCTTCTACAACTCCTTCAGGTACATAACAGCTTCATTCGTTACCTGCTAAATGAAATCAAAAAGGAGGGTCTGAGTCAAATGAGAAAGATCTTGCTTTTATAAGAGCCAATAAAACTCCATATTATTTTTCTAGATTCCTTAATCATCAACAACATGCTGGAATGAAAGAGAGTCATGTTGCAGAAGTAGAGAAAAGAAGAAGGAGTAGCAAGTCAAATTAAGTCAAATTGTTAAGACAAATGGACAAATAGTAAGTGTAGTAAGTACTGTACAGACCCGTTTACTCATCTCAGTCTTGAAGATCACTTATGGGCCATTGTGCAACACTCATCCACGCTATACGTTGACCTAGAAACCACAAAGCATTCACACATACAACAACAACTGTTACAACACACTTAGTTTGATTGCCTGAGTGGGTTCAAGCCTGCTATAGGCCAGAGGGTGATGCACCTACCATAGGTCCTGCAGGGGGGAGAGTTGAAGCAGGCAGAGTAGGCGGAGGATGAGAAAGAGCACAAAAAGGTTAAAGTTGGCCGTGCGAGAGACGGGATGCAGCTAAAAAGACCATAGAGATGTTTTTGCTATGAGGCGACAAGTAAACAGTCTCCATCAAGAGACCACAAAGACGGGGGGGTGTGGGTGGTGGAGGGGTGTGGGGTGTTGCTAAGTGGGGAGAAGGTGAGAACAGTAACATCATGGGAGGGCACACTAATGCTGCAAAACCTGTAGCTGTATAGAAAAATAAATATAATGCTTGTGTTTAACAGAGGCATCACAGTTAATGCGATAATGAAAAAACAGCTGAAAAAAAAGTGATGACGGCTGACAAACGACACAGTTGCTCTTTTTCGTTTCAACACTGTATAATGACTCATCTTACTGATGGAGTCAAATGCTAAAATATGCACAGTTCCTGTAAGCAAGGGCCAGAGTTGACTAAGCTTTATATCCTGTGGCATAAAAGGTTTGCGAATGAACTTCACATACAGTCCCAACACCTATGCATGAGTCCTAAACCCTCAAGCAGCTCTGAGAGGCTGGACTTGTGGTTGCACAGTGGGGTTTTAAAGTAAATGCTAATGTTAGCAAGCTAACAATGCTCTTTCTGTCAACCCAAGTATGTTGGTATTTGTCAGGAACAAGGTTTACCACAGTAACCATTTCAGCCTCGAGTGCTGGTATGTTAACATTTGTTAATTAGCGCAACAAAAAAAGAACAGTTTAGTTTGACTGAAATGTCATAAGCTAATGTATTGAGCAAATTACAATTTTAACCTTACGATATCAAGAAAAAAGTATATGTGCAAACTCTCATGCCCTCTTTACTCTTTTTCATTTGAGGCTAGCAAAGACGTATATCCTTACTCATATAAACTAAGCATTGATGAACAAAATGAAAATTATGGGACTAAAACATTTATAAGGCTAACAATGTAATTGGATTCTGTGTAAGACTGAAAATAATTCACGTTCTGGTTTCCTATTTTTTAAGAAGTTTTAAGTGAAGGATGAATATTAACAATACAGGCAAATATAAGAGTGTGGCATGCAAATCTGAGAGGAGGCTATTTTTCAGCATCTCTTGAAGAGGTCATTTGACATTAAAATGAAGTGCTCTAAACTGACCTGCCATTTGCTGCAATGTGGGTAACAGAAGTTTAACAAGAAATTACTTTAGATTAGCGCACTGAACAGCTCAGCTGGAGTTCATTTTAACAGTTTATTTTGCATCATCAAGTTTCTGTATGCAAATTCAAATGATTACCTTAACCTCCTCAATCTGTGAGGTAAAAGATGGATCAGATCACTCCTGCAGATTAACTTTTTACATATGACTTGATAGGATAGACAAGTGGTTGTGACAAAAAACAAGTTTCAGTGGTTTCTGTTGAAACCACCTCCATTCTGCTGCCTTTACACATCACACAGTGAGAAAAATAACCCCCTCAGCTGCCGGTAGCATTCAGCGGGTTAGGTCCTTTAGTTTTCATTTGAGTAGGGACTTTTGTGTGTTTCATTTGCTCTGAACTATAAAAAAACACTCAAGAAGAAGAGAAAGCGCTGCTGAAAAATTAATTCAGTGTAACTAAGGAGTGATTTTTTTTTCCCTTCACACATCTTAAATGTGTTTATATAATTGCACATGCTGTTTAAATTATTGCTGATACTTTAATTAGTTTGGTTCAGCTTAAACAAAGGGAACACACAGATATCTTAAATCTAACCAATAATTTTTATGTGGTTCTTGTAATCTTACCGTTATCTTAGTCGCTTATTGTTAAGCGCCAATCTTACATTTATGGTCTGAAAACACGGTTTATTTTAGGATATCCGACATAACCTAAGGTGTAAACTGCAAGGCTGCTTTGTGTGTTGTGGTTTTCAAGGCTGGAAGCAGGATGTCATTTTGTTGTGCCCTTTCTTTCCATTTCGTCAGCGTCTTGTTGAGCCTGTGGTTCAAGATGTTTCTCTCTGTCCACTGGACTGCATACCAGCCAAAGAAAGGCATGTGATGAGCGACAAAATATCAAAACAAAACAGTTTTTAAAATACTTTGGAACAAACAGACCAGGGCAATGACAGATAACAAGCAGAGCGAAGCAGAGCAACAGGAAGAGAGAGGGTACCTGTCCACTTAATTTGTCTTGTGGCCCTAACAGAGATCAAGATCTGCAGGCCAGGCAGGGAGCAGCTACAGAGACAGGCAGTTCAGTGGGTTAAATTTAAAGGGTGGGACAGGACAAAAAGACATTAAAAATTAAGAAGCTACTGCCATTCTGATGATTCTGTGGGTTCGCACTTCAGCTAAGTGTGTTAGCATGCTAACAAGCTCAAAATATCATACCTAACATAGTCATAGCAATTTTTTTTTTTCATAGACCAAAGTATTAGACCAACTAATATTTTTAAATTATGACAGGGACACACAGTGTTTGCACTTAGCAAACAGACAAACCAACCTCACAGAGGGACAGACACTCTAAAACTAGTCTTCCTACAAATTCACATACAGTCTCAGTGCTTATGTCTGCGTTCTTCGGCCTCAAGCGACACTGAGAGGCTGTATACTTGTGGTTGCACAATGGTATTGTGATGTCAATGCTAATTTGACCAAGTTAGCAATAAAAGCACTGATAGCACTGAAAAGTACTACTGGGGCTAATTGTCCCTATTAGTAGAAAAAGAGGTGAGAGAAAGAGGTTTTCAGTGAAGAGGATTGAATAACTGTGGACATCATGGATGGTTTTGGTTGTTCCTTGTATAAAACATATTTCTAAAAGTTTTTTTTGTTTTCTAGTTATTTATTTTTTCTTGAGGTGGAGGGGTCGGTTTCTATATTTTTCAGTGTCTACTTTTTTTTTTTACAACCTTAATGTAACCAAGGCTATAATCACACAGTTAAAACAGTGAAAGACATTGTTCAGCCACTTAAAGTGCAAATTGTTACGGTTGAAAAGGGAAAAGGTAGCCTGGAACCAAAAATGGAGGGCTTACAGGTGTAGGCAACAGGAACACCAACAGGAATGAGTAACAGGAATGCTGGGAAACACCTGGAAGCCCAACAAATGATCTGACCAATGACTCGGGACAAAGGGCTGACATAAATAAAGCTGAGAGGCTGATGGAAAGTGAGAGCAGGTGTGTAAGCGGGCAGAGGGGCACAGGTGATAGCCAGTAAGAAACAGGAGAGGAAGTGTAACTGAAAACAAGAAGTCATAACAACGGGATGAGGAGAATAACCCACCAAAATAAAACAGGAACTATCTAAATTAAAATGCAAACCATGATGCACGTAATGTTCTAAATAAAACCATTGTTACATCTGGATTATGTCCTGTTTTATTTTTATTTGATTTAAATGTCATCCACAGAACTTACCACACCTGGCATACAAAACAAGCAAAGTGAGAGTACGTTGATATGTCACAAGGTGCACGTGGCAACATTTACAGCCAAATTATTCAGCAGAGTTAGACAGATTATATTTAAAGTACTAAGGTTCCCCCTTGATTTACTGTAGTGTCAATGTTATTACATGTCCTGTAAGATAATGATAATGCCATCTTATCTTAACAGTGAACAGACAGCAGGATTTTGATTTATAGTTGGTGGTCAATATCATGAAGATGGATGTGCACACCGTCACACACATGCACCAGTTGTAGTTTCTACAGTGAAGGATGGATGGTGGTAATGAAAATACCTCAAACAAGTATAAAACCTTAGCATACTGATTTTAAGGTTGTTTTTTTCCCTCCTGCACATGCTCTTACAACAAATGTAAGACATAAAGTTTTCTCTACTTGGAGTGGCTGCTACAGATCCATAGGAAACTGGGAGTTTAAATAGAAACTGAACACTGAAGTACAGTTGTGGAAATATACTTGTTTTAAAGACAGCGGCCCAAGCTTGGTAGCTCTGGGGATGCGTAAAAAGGCTGATCCAGGATCAACATAGTGAAGCAGGGGCAGCACCTGTGGCCTTTCAACTACAGCACCACATGTTCAGAGGAAATCATAACTAACAACACTGTTCATACAAAGCAGCACAAAAAGGAGAAAAAACAATGTAGGTTTCTCACCTGCGTCTTAGCTTTTTCTGTGTCTATCAGGCCAATTCAGGTCATAGTGAGATAATAAACCACAGAAGGGTTGAGTCAAAATGAGAGGTGTTAAATTTCTTAAGAATGTCATGCAAGAGACCCGAGACTGGTAAAGTTACATCAAGTACCCTTCACACCCCTCTCTTGAATACCACAATTCACTGCTTTAAGAACAACAGAAATGAGTTAACATTTAGAGGAATAGTTAATTTTAATGATTAATAGGCTGAGGTCTGTTAAATATTTATCAAAGCACACTCACCTATGAAAAATGACATCTTTCAAAACGATGAAAACTGACATGCAGAGGATTTGAAATGAGTACATTCATTCTACAGACCAGGAAAGACATGTGAGGTCAGTTTATACATTTTTTTGAGAATGCAGATGAGGTCAAATATGTGCTAAATAAAGATAGATAAATAATATGAATGAAAACAAATATGTTAATATTGGAAGATCATTTTCTAAGCATGAAAACACATAACAACTATGTGTACAACAGATATTTTACAATAACATTATCTTAAATGTTAACTGTGAAGGTACGTTTGTTGTAAGTTTCTCTAACCCCCTGGGCCTTTTCACCTTTTCCTTTTATCTGCCACTATACTTCTTTGCACTTAAGTCAAGCAGAGTTGATGGCTTTGTCACACAGCCCCTTTGTCATAGTCAATGTTGTGTCTTACAGTTATTTGTGTAGACTCTCCCCACCTGCTCTCGCCATAGCAACCAAGGGTATGAATGCTTATGTTTTAATACCCAGTAAGATCCTGAAAGTGTTCAGTTTGACCTTATTAAGATATGTAGTTTAGGACTGGTGACATGTGAGGAAATAGAGACTTAAATACATCGTACACACAGGACAGCCTCAGATCAGTGGTGGCAATACTCATGATTGCTTGCGAATGTTGCCAGTATTGATCTCCTCGACAGTGAGTTCTGCAATAAGTGCCCCTGCATAAGACATCTACTGTCTCCTGACCTCATTTCCTCCATCTCATCTTTGATCAGATTTTTCCTTCACAGAAACCTTATTCAATTGTTACAGCAGACATCTAGTTTTAAAGCAACACATCAGTCATCACAAAATCTGTCAGAACCAGGAGCATCATTAAGGAGAGAGACCTCTGATCAACAGGTCTCTAAACTCTGCATGCTGATCCATTTCTCATTCATTACAGCATTTGACACTTTAACAGTTATTAAAGGGAGGAGCAAAACCCCTGTGGCTTCCCTTTAATTCAATCACTTGACTTTTCCTTTAAAATCCCTTGTTATATTTAAGAGAAATTCACAAAAAGAACAAACAATGTTTTTTCTTTCATTCGACTTTATTTCACAATTTTATGCCATTTAATGTGTCTTTGTTATAATACCACACACAAATGTCAACTGGCTAAAACAATATAAAACATAACTTCCACAATATTTCATTATTTATATTATGTACATGCACTCATATATTCAGAGGCATCGCTTACTCTCAAGTGCACTTTCTGTCTGTTGTCCTTGCTGGCTGAGAGGCCATTCCAATGAGGATCCTTCAGCTTCTGTTTGCCACATTGACTTGAGGATTTACATTAACAGCTCTTTGATTAAACATATAGGTTTTTTATTCAGTTTGTAGGCATTGTGGGATAAAATGACAAAGTGATTTTAACTGATCGAGAGTCAAAACAAAAAAACACTCAGCAGCAGTTTTTTGGTACTTTTCTGTCTCATACTATATCATTGGGGAGCAGAGGACGTGCTGGTGTTGTGCATTATGTTAACTGCTGCCAGTAATTAATACTTTCGGTCTCAGTTGGATTCACAAAGAGAACATTTACACAATGTTATCACAGCTTCACTCCAACTAAGACAAATAACATAACTGCTGGAACTGAAGTTCTGATCTATGGTGACAAGTTCCTGTTCTTTTAAATGACTTCATTTATTTGTACGTAGTTTTTTTTTAGTCTAATTGAGGCCTCCAGTGTACCTTTTGCAAATTCAGTGTGAATTGGCTAGAATCGACTCCGGCTCACTTCCGACTCAGAGAGCTCGGACAACCCACCACAGGAGTCTGACACACTTGGTGTGTATGGCCTTACAGGGTTAGTTCACTGAACGAAAGTGTTGCTGGATTTGTTGACTCTCACTCATTCAGTCAATCAAATCTGATGACTTCCTCCCTCACTCTCTGCCTGCTGTTACCCGCCTAGACGTTGACCACAGGCAACAAATAAAAGGCTTTAAGTTCTTTTTGAGTTCTAATACTGTTGAAAATGTCTGGGATAATGTATGTATATGACTGAACAAAATATTCTTATAAATATCATTGTTTTGTGACATTTTTATGTGAAAATAGGGCATAATATATGCTTAACCTCCGAGTCAGAGTCTCTTTAAGTCAAAATGTTATATGCACAACTCTCCATGCAAAATATAGAGGCAAAAAATTTGGATCCACTTCCGTCTGCGATTCCAGTTAACACATTTCTTTTTAAGAAGTTATTCAAAAAGATACATTCATAAATCTAACATCACTTGCCATCATTTTCTGTGTTTTTTATCACTAATTTTTCCCACTCTGAGGCCAACCGAGCACCAGTTCCTACTTACATAACTGCAACGTTTCAGCTTACAACCAATACACAAGTGGCGGGGTTGTTATTTACTTAAATTTGATGTGCTGATGGGATTCTTTTGATGCTTTTCTGGAAAATCAGACATGATAGATACAAAACAAGGGATCAGAGGCACAGTGGGAGGATTTACCTCCACGGAACCTCTGACTGCTTTGTCCAGGTTCATGCCAACATAATGGAACACTATCTACAACACCTTTGTGGTTTGCAAGTTTGATAAAAACTGAAAGGTCAAGAATAAGCGAAATCTCCTCGTCTACCACAACCAACTGAACATTATACAGAGAGTGGTTTGGACATAAAGTCTTATTTCTACAGCTCTGTTGATACATTAGCATGACTTATCGTATTAATGGAGGAATGAGTGAGCTAAGCAACACTCATGATAAAACTAAAGATCTGAAAGATACAAGAGTTACAAACAGCAAAGGTTGTTCTGACATCAGATTTATGGGAACATCAGCTATGCATTAAAATGCATCAATATTCTTGAGGACAGATAAAATTATGATCGTTTTGAACTTTTGTTGTTTAAAAAAGAAAGAAAAAAAGAGAAACAGGCTCATTGTCACCTGTGTAGTTGTATAATAATACTCAAAACTGGATTCTTATTGGAGTGGTCCTTCAGGCGCTGCCTGCCTCCTGTTTTAAACCTTCATTAGTTCAGGCTGCTCAGGCGAGGTTAGAGGCGGGCTCTCCTCTCTATGTGGGGGCAAACTTCTTGGCCTGTGCCCTTACCCGCTTCTCATAATCCATTCTGTTCTGACTGCAACACAGAGAGATAAAGACTTTTTTAACCATTCTTATGTCAGCAAAACCAAATTTCAAAGGTTTCAAAGATAAGATATCAGTGTATAAAGTACTGGCAGAGCAGTAAAACATTTATCTCCTCTTTTGTGTTATTAATTGCCTTTGGTCAGTGACACGACTCGACTGCCTTGGAAACTCCTGACCTTTAAATACATTAAAATTAGTTGTTAAAGGCAGACAAACTTACCAATAAATTGTGTAAGCCTCTGCTTGCGCTGGGTCTTGAATGTTAGGCTCATTCAGCAGCTCCTGGATACCCAACAGAATCTGAAAACATAGTCAACAGTCCACCGGTCAGACAACAGTGACTGGAAAAGTCTGTTGGTGTGTTTAAACTGCCTCTGTATTGATTTTTTCACAGCAGTTATCACTTCTGTAAACCCACAATACAAAAATGTTGCGTTCTGTAGCTGCACAGTACAACTAGAAAGTCCCACTAAGGTCATAACAGCATATGACCGAATGATAAACAAGTCAACAAGTAAAGTGACTACTTCCACTGTGGATGGGAGTGTATTAGCAGGCTTCCCTGCATCACAGTTTGGCTGACAAGAGTTCAGACCTGTTTGATGGTGATGGCGGGCCTCCAGTCTTTGTCCTCCTCCAGGATTGACAGACACACAGTGCCTGATGGGTAGACGTTTGGATGGAATATTGGTGGCTCAAACTTGCCTGAGTGGAAATAATTAAAAGAAAGTCAGAATTTTAAAGCTCAAACTGTGAAAGTCAATTACAAGTATACGGTAGCTGAAGAGAGATGTCATTAGCTGATATTTTTTAATCAGGTTTAAAGTGCAAATGGTTCTGAAACAGAGGTTTAATTTAGAATTTTATTGTGAATAGTCAGCTTCATGTAAATTTCTTTTATTCAGCAAGGGTATGGTACTTACATTTGGGTGGTGAGGAAGGGTAGTCATCTTTGAACAGCATTCTGAGTTTGTAGAGTCCTCCCTCCCACAAGGTCTAATAAAAGTGTAAGGAAATAACAATAATTGCATCTTTTTTTATATTACTGAGAAATATTGAGATTATAAAATACAAAGAACTAAACAAAGATGATGATACATTAATGACTTCAGAAACATCCGCATATTCCAGTGTATCACAGTGAGTTTTAAATTTGACCTGTGGTTTTTCGCTTTCTCTGTTGGATGATGAAAGCTTTTTTCCTGCATGCTTTGTTTAAATTAACAAAAGAAAACACTTTAAGGTGCTTTTCAAACTATAAACTTCAGATTCTTTTCCTTTTATTAACAAATTTTCATTTTTAACAGGAAGTGGCCAAAATATCTGCCATTATCGTATTTCTGACAGGCCTCTTACAAGTTGTGGGTAGTAAAGTTAAGTTGGTAGATAAAAGACTTGCAAATAGAGTGAAGATTTGTGTGTGTGGTCATTACACGCAGCTTGCAATGGTCTTCTGCAGTCTTAATGTAATGAAAGGGCCTGCTCCTAATCATACTGCAGAAACATGAAGTGGCCAGAGTCACTGCCAGAAGTTTACTTACTCCCTTCTTTCCTGGGATGGCACACTCCCAGTTCATCAGATTCATAGTTCCATCAGGATTCTTTGTAGGCACAGCAACAAAACCCTGTGAGGTTCACAAAAGACACAAAGCATCACTGGGAAACCTAAGTTTGCTATAATGTACTCTACTTTTGATTGGCAACATTCTCTACTGTTAGAGAATAAATCTATGAAATGTGGGGCAAAAAGTTCAAGTGAAGACCACCACACTGCTGCTTACAAATGGGTGGTCTTTTCTCCAGGCTTTGCGCTCCTGGGACAGTCTGCTAAGAGCGATGCCAGACATCGCTGCTCATCAACGCCTCCCTGTGGATAAAATAAACAAAAACAGATTAATTATTCAATTCATGCTGTCAATAGACCACTAATGCAGCCCCAGCTGTGTCCCATAAAACTAAATTACATGTTAGCCGTTTACAATATACCAACAACCGATTCACGTTATTTCTACTATTATTAAGAATGTCAAGGTTGAAAACTACTATCACCTAAAGAGGAACAAGATCTACCACATCAACAAACGACACACGACATCTTTTCTGCTAAACTTACCTTTTGTGACCTCTTGTTTGGTTAAATATTAGAACTACGTTGGTTGAAGACTAGCGTTAGCTTGAATGCTTCGCTAACGCTAACGTTGATGCTATGCTGACGGCGACCGAATAACACACCCTTCGACGTTCAAAACAAACCTACGGGGCCAGTTAGGGCGTAAATTACCGAACCGAGTGTAACTTCGATTCCTTTAACATTCCCCAGACACTCTAACTGACATATATGTTGTTGGTTTTGACAATTTACCACAACTGTGTAAAACAATGTCACTCGAAATACCTTTTCGATAGCTGGCCTATTGCAAGAAAGGACCCCAATTTGTTTATTTCGTTAGGACCTTCAGGCAGTTTACGGGACAACCGTGAGACACACGTCAGAGGACGGCCATCTTTGTTATGGCTTTTACATGGGCAGTCCACGAATTCGGATGATTTAATTATTTTGAGTCACCCACCTCAACTAAATTACATAATATCTCACTTCAGAACTGGATTGGAGGGAAATCGTGTGCACCCTAAAATTATCTATTGTTTTTATCCTCAAAAGATTTTGGCACAATGATATAGGCCTTGTAAAATGTGAATGTGGACTGCTCACAGTCAGTTGGTGACAGATTATTATTTATTTATTCTGCACTTTATGGTAAGATATGTGTACATTTATGTCCCAATACATCAATTCTAAAAATTTCTCTTTCTTATGAAAATGTATTGTTTATCGTTGTTCTTTGAGTTCAAAGCGATACCATTATTTTGAATTTATCACTGGCAAAATCACCTCCAAAATTTTCAAGAACAATATTTCACTTTATTTGATATATGAAGACTGATTTAAAAAAACCCCAAAACAATAGACCTACAACCATACTACATTCCAAAAATAGAAAAGCTTTCAAAACCTTGAATCTGTCTATAATGCAGAATATTTTTCTTAGACCATGTACATTTCTGTCAGTGTTCTGACCTCTGACAACAATGATTAATGTATTTTTTAAAATTACTTTGCTGTTTGTCATTTAATTGTTGAAAAAAAAAAGTCAGATTTCACCACATTTATATTTGTTTATATGTTTATTCTTTAAAATTTACCCGTCTGGTTTATATATCTGAACTGGAAATTCAGGAAAAGTCAAAGTCAAGTTTAGTGTGTAAGTCAAGAAGAAAACAGTGTCCTTTTTATCATGAAATTTATTGATGATATTTTTGCAAAGTGGCATGTAATAATGGCTAAAATCTTGTAAAGTACAACTATGTGCAAAGTAGGCTAAAGACAAATGAAATACAAGAACATTATAATCTGTCTAAATGAATAATGCAACAGTACCTTTGCCAAACACCTTGCCTGCAAGTTGTACCTGCAGACTATCTAACATCAGTAACATCAGTAACACTTCAAAGACCTTATACCTCTGCATTGTAAAGTTTGCTCTGTGGTGATTATTGACATTTTATAGTGGCAGTTTGTGAGGATCAGACACAAATAAAGCTACTGTCAGTTTCAGAATGGGATATTTTGTTTTTAACTATGATACAGCAGCAACTGCCACAGCTGAAGAAGAATTGTTCAAAAATACTTGTTCGTTCTGTTTTGCACAGTGGTAATGTGTTTGTCCTGGTCTCTACATTTTTTCTTCACCTCAGTGGAATATAGCAACTGCTAAAATCATAAACAATGGTTAGGATATCTCATTACTTACTTTGTATAACAGTCTAATTGTGAAAATGGCAACTACTTGCAGCAAAATAAAATGCAGGTTAGAATAAGTGCACAGCTTTAACGACAATCTTCTAAGGCACTTTCTAAATGGAGCCCCTGCTAAGCAGTTTATAAAGTATTTTTTAAATTAATATGTATTTTCAGTTCCACACAAACTAAATAGTGTTCCCTAATGTTGTAAAACTTTTTTTTTGGAAATCGGGCATTTTGCCAGACACCTCAAATCAAGAACAGGTTTAAACTGGTTTTGATTTCCTCTGCGTCAGCATCCCAATTTTTTTCATGTGTTGCATCTCAGCAAAAGCTCCAGCCTTTTTGTGGGTGTTGTCTTTGCTTGTTGTTTTCAAACTAGTTATAAATAGCAATAGCATAAATAGCAAAACATTTTGAGCTGTTATAATCAGCATAAGACTGGAGGAAAATTACTTAACTGTTTTGTAATTTTAATTCTATAGATTGTGAGGGAGACTTGTTCAGTCAGTATTAGTTACATCTGCAGTTTTTGCCCCTTGACATAGCTAAATATTTACATTTCTGGTTACTGAATAAAGGAGTTTCTCCTCTACGTCATGAGCTACACATATTTTAAAGGGAAAGACGTGACATCCTACCTTTTATGTGGCATGAGAAAATAAAAAAACCACAAGGATCCACTTGTGTAACATTTGTGCAAGAATTTGTCCAATATATCCACATGACCTCCTCCTATCAGAAAAAATGCACTTTTGCCAGGAAGGAAAAATCCACTGCCTGAATACTGCTGTTCCTCCACAGAAGGAGTCCTATGTTTGTTACCTTTTGAAGCATTATAGTGATATCAACAAACAACATAACTTATCATGTTATTTCAGTATAATGTAAACTTCTGTAAGATATGTAACTTTCCTGTAATGGAAAGTTAAATGTATTGCATAGTGTAGAGGGAATATTCACTGAAGGTTTCTACCAAAACCTGCAACTGTAAAGTGAGTAGTTAGGTTCCTGAACCAGCTTACTGTGCGCATTTTTAAACAGCATGTGCATTTTCTGTGCACTAATATAAAGCATACTTTGAGTTTTATGCTCTTCCTTTACTGCCCTGGCTGTCAATAAACACTCTGCCTCCTCATGTTAAAGTATCATAATATCCTTTCTAAAGTAGTTTTCTGCCTTTCCTTCTTTCATTCCTTCTTTCCCTCACCCTCTGAAATGATATATTCTGGAGAAGCTCTTTTGAACCATTCGGACCAGGAGCCATCATAAACACACACCCCAGGGTGCCCAAGCAGGTGAGCAGCCAGAGCAACATGACACGCTGTGACTCCGGACCCACAGGAAGCCCAGATTGGCTGCTCCAGATCCACCCCTGCCTCTTTGAACAATGTGGTCAGGCCTTCAGTTCCCAGCTCCTTCCCAGAGGCGTCCATGAAAGAAGTGAATGGCATGTTGATGGCACCGGGCAAATGGCCTGGCAGTGTGTCTGTGAGGG
Organism: Acanthurus leucopareius; assembly: GCA_029814765.1. Classification (NCBI taxonomy): domain Eukaryota; kingdom Metazoa; phylum Chordata; class Actinopteri; order Acanthuriformes; family Acanthuridae; genus Acanthurus; species Acanthurus leucopareius. The sequence continues at coordinate 1,234,397 of JAQMCX010000022.1, read as the reverse complement.
CGAGACAGAAAAGAGGGATACATTTCAGGCAATAATGACAAAGTTTTGACAAAAAGATGATTTAAAAAATGAAGTCACCTACTAGATTTTTTTTTATCTTGCACTTTGAACCACATTTCATGGCCATCATTAGAAGGTGGTTTGGGTAAATTGTCATGGAGATGAATCAGTGACAGTAAATGATCTCCACGACAACTGAGCCCACTCTATTTGCCAATGAAAGCCATGAAATGCAACTGAAAGCTCTGGAAGTAGTCTGCTATGTACATCTTTTATTGTCAAACTACCACATTTGAAACTGTGCTAGATAAACTGCATAACAGCAAATAAAACTATATGTTTGTGATGACAATTCAATAATAACTTTTAACACAATCCACCTGTCTTTCACTTTGATTAAATTGCAATTATTGACTAATCGGGCTTACAGGCTTACACAATTTACAAGAAATCCATAACACATTTTCTGTAGAATAAGCCTGTAACAACATTTTTTACCCCTGATACATTGTTCAAAAATTGACAGAAATTTTGTGTATTTCCATGCAAATCTTTTAAAATGTGCACTGATACACTACACTATTACTTGAAGAAAAAACCTCTGTGATAGAAAGAAAAATTCACTAAATAATAGGCAACCTGCACTCCTGCTCACCATCTCTGGGCTCCGGCTCAGTCCCCTTGAACCTTCCTGCAGACCTGGCATCCACAATCTGGATCCGCCTGGTCCTGATGTTCTCCAGTACGTCTTCGTAGCTCTTCACCCACGACTGATTCACAGTCGCCTTAAAGTCTCTACCCTCCGGCTTACTGTATTCAGAGGTAACCGGATTGCCATCAACTAGCCAGTTTTTCATGCCACCATCTAGGACCGACACCATGCTGTGTCCGAACAGCCGGAACATCCACCACACCCGAGGCGCGCTGTACGACCCGAAGTCGCTGGTGTCATACACAACAACGTGCGTGTCATTCCCGACGCCCAGGTTTCCTACATAGTGAGAGAAGAGGCTGGGACTTGGCAGCATGTGGTCAAACGTGGAGGTTTTGTCAGAGCACTCATCAATGTCAAAGAATGATGCGCCCGATATGTGGCTCTGCGCAAACTCAGCTTTCGGGTCCCTTTTCGTTTTCGGTAGATACCATGAGGTGTCGAGAATGCGAAGCTTTGGCCCCACGCGGTTGTTTCTTATGGCATCTGCCAGCCACTGACCTGACACCAGAGCCCGGGTCTGTGCCGCCATGACGAGGTGAGTGAAGTAAAAGCTCCGGGCGCTAGAGGGCTAAGCTCCTGATGAGCGCGCCTCCACGGGGGAGCGCGGGGAGCTGGACGTATGGAAAATGTACGCCCCGCGTTGGACTTTGGATATGCAGAATGTAAAAACTAGGCAGAATACACAAGGTCTTAAACATGCTTTTAATAATAAAAAGCCGTTGTAAACATGAATAGGCTGCATTGACTTAAAAATCGCATACCAGAACTAACTTGAATTATTTATACATTATTGGTGAATATGAAGTAGAGGCTTTGGCACGCAAAGTGAGAGAGGCTTATTTAAAAAACTGGATTTGCAAGGTTTTCCAAGTCACATCTTTATAAGTGCACATCCACTAATGCGCCAGCAGGCTGTGCTATAGGGATAGGTTACATATTTCACCAAGGCCCATAGAGGGGCAGACACCAGAGTAGAAAAAAGCTTTACATAAATGACATAGTTGGAATATCTCACAGGAGCTGAAAAAACAGAATATAAAATTATGCTAACAAAATTGTATCAACAGTTGATTGAATCATAAATGCAACACTTTACATTTCTCTTACATTTTTCACAAGTTGAGGTAAATCATATGACTTTTTAAGTCTTTTCTTGAGCAAAAAAATGTTGAAATCCAAGTGAAAACTTTTCCTTCAAAGACATAATCCATCCACGTGAAAGCTGTGGCTCTCAGTCAAGGCCGTAGCCAGGATTTTTCAAATACCGAGGTCAACCCCAACTCCCCAATTAGCCTCTTTAGCTTATTAGTGTTATTGCACCTGTGCTGACTGTTTTTCCTCATTTTAATACTGTTTTACTTAAATCCTCACCTTCTCTCATCTCTCCCTGCCCTTCTGCTGACTTATCTGCTGTACCAAATGACAATACTGATTGTTTCAGTCGTCTCCCAGAGATGGATTTGCTTCTTAACATCTTTGCTGACAGACACCGACACTTTTTTTTTCCACACTGACACTCGGCTGTCAGAGACAGGGAACGAGAGAACGCGATGTCATCATGTCACAAACGATAATGGGATTAACATTATTATTTTACCTACTTTGCAAAATAAAAGTCAATTTGAAAAAATGGAAAATACCGGGAAAAAAATACTGAGGACATGACCTCGGTGTCCTCAATGGTAGCTACGGCCATGCTCTCAGTCCTCACAGTAGAAGGCCTCTCTTGAATTTGCAGTTTTATATTGGATGGCAACATTAAACTAGGCACTGAAATATGGACCTCAGTAAAATATGGACCTAAGTTGTTTGACCACCATTGATCACATGACATGAGACACTTCTCCTTTGCATAGAGTTGATCAGTTTTTTGATGTGGCCTGTGTAATGTTGGCCCACTCCTCTCCAGTGAGTCACGTGTGAGGGTGGAGGCCCTGTAGGAAGTGGAATGTTTGCAACATTATATAATATGAGGAGAGGGGGGGGGTGAAAGACACGCCAATCGGCCTCAAAGTCTCATCAGAATCAGAATTGGAATCAGAAATACTTTATTGATCCCCGAGGGGAAATTGCCTTTTTGTATTTCTGTGCATTCAAATTGCCATCAGTAAAATGCACAGGTGTAGCCTCGTAGCTTATGATTGCTCATACCATAATCGTAGGCTACCGTAGGGCATTTTGTGCACAAAGTTTACACCACAATGGCATTCATGCTGTCTGACCATATTCTAAAAATAGATATCCTCAAATCCCAAGCACTTAACCTTTGAGTTCTTGTCACATCTCTAGGCTTTCACCCACTCTTTATGTCTTATTGCTCATATTCTGCTCAAATGCTCATCTTTAATATCTCTTGGGATACCTCTGACTGAATTTAGTTGAATCGGTTGAATCAATGATCTGGCCAATCATTTAGGCTCGTGAGTTGATTTGTTCAATGTTGATTTGTAAATTCAACTTTGTCACATCCTTGTCCACCTCAAACCTTGCTTTTGACCTCGGAGACAAGAAGCTCTGGCGGAGCCTTGACGAACCACTCATACCAGGACCCGTCATACAAAGACATGGGAGGGGCACCGCACAGGTGGGCAGCCAACACCAAGTGACAGGCAGTCACACCGGAGCCACAGGTTCCACAGATCGGCTTATTCAGGTCGACTTTTGACTTCTCAAATAACTTCTTAATCTGCTCTGTCGAGAGCATCATGCCATCATCATCCAATAACATGAAGAAAGGGATGCACTTAGAGCCAGGAATGTGACCTGGCTGGACACCTGTGGACAATGACAAAAAGCACAATTGAGCAAAGAGAGTGCAATAAAATTTGTCTGAAACTGTTCCTGTTGTGAACAAATGGGAGCACTGCACAGTTATAAGCAGGCAAAACCAATGAATTGTGCCCAAGTCCAAGTTACACTTTTGATCATCATCAGTGTCTGAGTATCTTGTTTTGTGACCACTGGTTCGTGTGCAAGGATCTCCAAGGATAACCAAGGATTGCTTTGACATTTGCAGTGTTGTGCACCATGAATTCATCATGGTCAGACTGTTCACAGAAAACCAAGTGACACAACTTGGAATACTTTGGGAGAAAGGTTTGCTTGCACCCGCAACATGTACATTATTGTGCAACACTGTACGTGCACAACAGGAACAGTCTGGTAAAGTTTGATTAAACCTCATATCCAGTTGCTAAAAGATAAAAAAAATCTTTGATCTTACTTTTTTTTTTTTTTTTTACTGCTAGTTATGGGGTTCAACGTAAAAAACAACATGTTCAGCTACAGTAACAGCAGTTGTGTATGAGATAATTATGTTTTGGCCTTTACTCTTTTTACTGGTTTGCAGTGGATATGGCTCAGTTGGAAAAATCATGTTGCAATATATTTTCATATGTTGGGTCCATGCCATGGACCACACCAGGATGCCATGTGGTAATGAGTGGGTGGAGTTGGCAAAAGTCTGCTGCAAAATCTCAGCAACATGAGTGACCTTTACCACAAACACAAGCACGCCAACTTAGCTTGATAAGACAGAAGTAATTGATAGGATTCAGACTTAAATAACAGGCTATCATACTGTGAGCAAAACGTCTGATGCTTGCAACTATTTGTCTGTTAAGGAAAGTTACCATGGCTTTTGCCCTGTATATTAAAATTCTTGTTTTTTTTTAGCTGAGAATGATGTGACTGTTATGTGGTTGATGCTGATGGCTGACAGAATACACTCAATTTTAAGAGTCTGCCTTGCTCTCACTGCTATGTTTCAAGCAGTGCACCAGCACACTGACAAAGAACAGAACCAATGATGACAGCTGACCGTTCAATCAGGTCAAACTACACCCACGCAGTCCAGATCAAGTCTTTGACTCCAAAAACAACAAATAAGAATGTGTGTGTTCCAAAAAAAAAACCCAAAAACCAAAAACCAAAAAAAAATATCTGTGCTGAGTAATGACTAATGAAGAAAAGGGGCGCTTTGTAAGATATAGTCTAAAGTGAGTTTTCTGATAATCAGAGAACCAAGCAGTTATTTTTTATTTTATTTTAATTTTCATGTCTGTATTTTGGTTGGGTGAAAGACTAATTATGGATCAACTTTGAGGGCCTCTGTCACATGAATAGCTGGTCACTCTCGTTCATCAAACCTAATTTTTACACTCTCACAGACCTCACAGAGGTGAGGTCAGAAAGGGATTCATTACAGACAGGATGCATCATATTTATTATATGAAATCAAGTTTTCAGGGTCTGTTGATTGTCTGATGTATGATATGCTCATGGAGTCTAATTCATCAGCTGGCTTTCATTGAAGTACATAACTACAGAGTGCTAGTAATTGTACTGACTTCGACATTTATCATAAAGTATCCTTATATGTATGGTTTTGCAGTGATTGCACCAGCAATTCAGGCATTTATCTAACTGTTTATCGTTTATACAAGTTGATTTAGTTAATTTATGTCTGGAAACTTGCTTAATTGTGAGGAACCCTTGCAACCTCACACAATCAGTTAATTTGCATATCACTAATGACTCATTTGTGCAGCTGCCCTTGTTGTCACAATTACTACATCTATCCACCATACACAATGTCATTTGGAAAAAATAAGAAAAACTAAACATGATTTAAAAAAGGGCTCTTTATTATTGTCTCAAAAATTGATATCATGGGTCTATAATAGTTAGCCTCAAATTTAGCTTGTTCCCTTAAGAGGAAAAAAAACCTAAAATTAATTAATCACGTTTTAAGTATTTGATTGTTACATATTTTAAATCTTGACTTACTCTCCTTTAGTTCCGGTTCTTCCCCGCTGAACCTCTCATAGCTCCTTGTGTCAACCAGCTGGAAGTGCTCAGTTGCTATATTTTCCCTGATGTCCTCAAATGACTTGGCCCAGGAGGGGTTGTTGACTGTGGCGCTGAAGCGGGCACGTTCAGGCTTGTTGTACGTCCCTGTGACTGGATGACCTTCTCTGACCCAGTTCCTGAATCCGCCGTTAAGCACCGACACTTGAGGATGGTCAAAGTAACGAAACATCCACCAAACCCTGGTACAAGTGAACGCCCCGAAGTCGCTGGCGTCGTAAACAACTACATGGGTGTCATTTCCAATGCCCAAATTACCAACGTAATCGGCAAAAACATTCGCGGTTGGGAGCATGTGATCGAACTTTGAGGTTCGGTCCACGCACTCATCGATGTCGAAAAATGACGCTCCTGGGATGTGAGACTTTGCAAACTCTCTCTTGGCATCTCGGTTCATCACCGGCGCATACCAGGACGCGTCCAAGACCCGCAAACGTGGCCCAATAAGATTGCGATTGACCATGTTGGCAAGCCATTTTGCAGAGGCGAGAGTTTTCATTTGCATTCCCATGTTTGCTGAACTTCAGAGTTAAGGCAAATGCAACTGTCCTCAACTCACCCTTTGCCTAATGTAGTAATGTCTGCTTACAGCGAATCAGCACAGGACACCCACCCACTGGATTGGGCTGTCTGTAAAAATTAGTCTACATTGCAAAAAACAAAAACCCTTCACATTTTAACACATTTACAGTAAGCCTAAAGTGAGGGCTGAGGTGGGTTCAAGAGATAAACACCACCCTTGAGTCTTATCTCTAGCCTGCAGTCAGGGAGGCATGATGACTTCCTGGATGAATCCCAGGAGAGAGGAGGAGTTTCCTTTCTCAAATCCTGAACCAGTGACCTTACAAATACAGGCGCACAAAAATGTACCCTTCTATCTTTGAGAGAATCCCAGTGAAGATAATCCATTCCCTAAATCATTACTTAAAACCCCCAAAAAACATTGAAACTGTGCCTTCCCCGAACCCTGACCTATACATCACCCTTTAAACCGAATTTGAACTTCAACTAGACTTTTGTGAAGCTGTCATTCTACCAGCTGTCCTCATTATGTTGGTGTAAAATGTGTTCTTCATACTATGCAACAAGAACCAGCACACACACAATTTATCATCTGTCTGCCTTACATAAATCACTGTCATACTGATTTCAAACTATATTTTGCATAGAGCTTTATCTGTATGCACTTATTATTATTACTACTACTACTACTACTACTACTACTACTAATAATAATAATAATATTTATTTATTTAAATTTTTTCACTTTTGTATAATATCTCTAAAATTGTTCCACTGCTCCTTTTTGCTCTGTTTTACATATTTCTATTCAATCTATTTGCTCGATTATTCTCTATGTTGTTGCTAGATTCATAAATAACAGTTTAAACGTGAAACTTTGATGTATAGTGTAGAATTTATATCCCCGTAGACATATTTGGTGCAAGGAGGGCAACTCTCTGAGAATTCCTTTTATTGGTGACATATTACATTCGTAATGGGGGAATGTTACCCACCGGGATTCTGTTCAGTTCAAATGTTTCTCTCACCAAAATGTTAATAGTAAAATCTGGAAAATATATTTTAAGTTTTGAGATATTTATCCAATTATAAACTATTTATTTAAGATGACAATAAAAAGGCAATTTTAATTTTGTCTTCACAACTAATATTTACTTTTACATTTAAGTTTTAGCTTCTTAAAATTCAGCTTTCTAATCTTACCAACACAAAAGTCCACCACAATTCTTGTAGGTTTTTTTCTACAGTTTAGACTGGGGAGAATAAAATTTGAGAATAAAATGACGTATTACATAATGTGTTTTAAATATTTCAAAAACACAAATACAACAACTAAGTATTTGTGGTAAATTACATCTTGTTTTTTATCCCCTGCAAGAAAAACCTTTAAAATACATCAACAATTTCAGCAGATTGAGATTCTAGTTTTTCATTTTTACCTGTTTTCCTCAATAAATACTGCAAATGCTACTTATTTACAGTAGCTCTGTAAAATTATTATTAATTATTATAACTGAGAGAAATGACAGTGCTCAGTAAACTATTTGAGTTACAGTATAATTTAGGACATACTGAATAAAAAAACGCATTAATAAAATATAAAAACACTTTTCTTTATAATGCAACACAGTTCAAATGCACCACAAACTACAGCCTACCTTTGCAAGGATATGTATATAATCACTTGTGGAGATCTTCAGCTCTGAACGGTGTCATCTGACCCATTCACACCATTATTTTAACCCTTTTAGTTTTATTGTCAGGGAAAAGTAATGCAGACACCTATTAAATTACTCATTACTTTCAGCACCCATAGTAACACAATGTCTTGCCTCTCTCTTAGCAATATGAATCAGTAACATCAAAGAGAGAATTTGTGTTGATGTTGCCACAAAATACCCTTTTCTGGCTTCTAACTGTGTGATTGATGGGGAGTATAACATGAGAATGGGCTGAAATTTGAATTACCAGAGTTACAGGTAGATAAGTGCGGCAAACATCAGTCTTAACAGGAGCCCAAGCCCCTTGACCCCAAAAAGCAGTTTAAGAGTTAGAATGAGTTCAGTTCTTTAAGAATGGCGTGTGTAATTTTATGACCTTGTGAGAAACAAGATTGTATTTTGAAACAATTTAATGTGCATATGAATAAACACAAGGAAGTAAAAGCTTTCCAAAAATGACTCCATTTGACAAATGTTTGATTAATTGCTCGTTTCATTAATTATTTTATTATTATATTATTATTATTTTATTATGGTACCACAAACACACAGTATACATGAGATCAATGTTTAACAATTTTCTGAAACAAATGTGTAATGTTATATGTGTAATGTTATAATGTTATATGATTCACACACTAATCATGCATCTAATGCAATTATATCAGGATCTGTAAAATCATCAAAGCATGCTTAAACATTTTCTCAGTTGTAAAGCAATAGTCTTCATACCTGATCGGTATTATTAGTGATTTTTAAACACAAACAGCAAGATCCTTCATCCAAAAGAATCACATGAATGAAAAAATACTTTTTAACATAGAATTATTAAAAGAAAACCTTTTTTTAAACTTTTTATCTGTCTTTGTTAACTTTTTTATATTTGCTTTGTACCAATTTTTGTCTTTACATCTGTTGTCTTCTGATCTTAACTTCCCCAACCAAAATTATATTTAGTTTCATATTGTAGAAATTATTGCGCTGTTATTAATATGAAGCATTCATATCAACCACGTTTAGAGGAAATGTAAGGACAATTGTGATATTAGTTATCTGTAACTATTTTAAGTTTATTAATATTTGCAGTTGTTTGGTGATTATGTTTATATCATCGGTCTAATGGGACCAGCTCAGTTTATGTACTTTGTTTGGTATAGTACAATAAAACCCTATTCATACAGTCCATAAGACAAACTTAATGTTAGTTTTAGGACCCTATTGTGTTAATTTGAAGACTTTGTTGCGGTTTTTGAAAGTGACAAAATGTGGAAGATGAGATAATATCAATATTAATCAACCAACAATGTATCCTCTAATGGGGAGAAATTAAGATCATGGCATGTACTTCATTCCTTTCATCCTAGGAATGATATGTACATCTCTGATGTCATCATGCTGAAGCAGCCAG
>JAQMCX010000022.1:1202666-1225062 GCA_029814765.1 Acanthurus leucopareius | reverse complement strand
CTGGCTGCTTCAGCATGATGACATCAGAGATGTACATATCATTCCTAGGATGAAAGGAATGAAGTACATGCCATGATTATAGGTTTTTCACAGATTTTCAGGCCCTCAGATGTGATATAATTGTAATAATGGGGTCAACAATGAATATACATTTTAATTTAATCCACAAAATTGTCTCAATAATCTACACATTGGGACTTCTATCCTAACCAGTGAGCTTTCCTGTTGTGTTAATGGTTGAGACAAACTTCCTACAGCTTAGACCTACAACCCCTGACCATTGTGCCCTTGAAAGAAAATGTTTGTGATATTTAGTGTCTCTGTATTACAATGCAAACTGGAGGCATCATCAAAGAAAAGAGAACATTAAATCAACGTTGAGTAAGTTAGGATGAGGGCAAAAAGAAGTAAATAATTATTGAAATGTTAATGTGGAAAACTCATTTCTTTTCTTAGTAGTGTAACTTCAGCATTTATTAGTACATAAATTTTTACTAATATTGTAAATATTTCTTGAATTTTTTCAGTATCTTCATTTTTACAAGATTTAATAAAAATGTGGACAAAATAATTACCCTGGAGTTAGTAAGTGTATGAATGACCTGTTTAGACAGTGTAGGGACAACTTAGGGGAAATAAACCATTTAAGTCCTTTGACATGTTGTATTGTCAACAAAATCTTGTTGTTGTCTATGTTGTTCCCTAATATAACATTTTGTTTTATATCCGTCACATTGTCTTAATATGGTGGGTGTGTATGTAAAAGTCATTTGAATCATATATCATTCCTTTTTAAAAAAAAAAGTAATAAAGACTTTTTGGACATGACTGGGACCATTTGGATAAATTACGGACGAGGTCAGTGGTACCTGTTTGGAGCTGCTCATCATGGTGACATCAGAATTGGTTCAAGAGAATAACATCACAAATTAAAAAAGGGCCTTTTTTAAATGTGGTAGTGCCATTTAAGATCTTGAATGATAGCAAGTATGACATTGGCAAAGAGATCTATCATAGTCTCTTGCCACCAGATTTCAAAGAGGGCAGGCTCATTTTACAGTGTATATCAGCGATTTATCGAGAAATGTAACACTTCTTTACCTTACCTCAAGTGTTAACTTCTCACCTTGCTGTAGAGATGAACAGGTGCACTCCATGATCCTATGCCATCCCTGCTGGTCGTGGCTACGAGTAAAACAATGCATACTTCTGATCACTCCCAATAGTGATGCTGGTTGTGGTGAAAAAATCCTAAAATTTTCAAGCAGGGAGAGAGCAGAGGACTGCTGCTTTGTCGAGCCTGATGTTAAGTTGCTCCTTATCATCAGTTTGTCACTCTAGCATATCTATGCGATAATTGGTAGACATTACCAATATCCCCACATTACGGTTTGAGTTGGTTTAATGCTCATATCATTATTAATGCACATTAATGTATACAGTGTATCTATGAGGGATTAAGTTGTTCATAAAAATAAATATAAAACTGGGTTATTGATATTTCTCAAAACACTTGGCACACTTGGACTCAGCATAAATTTACCTTTAACCTCACAAAGAATGTTGCCTTCCACAAATGCTTCACTCCCTTCCAATGTAACCTCACAATAGCCTCCAGTGTTCTTAAAATTCAACTTAAGCATAAGGTTTGTGACATCTTTTCTATCCAGTATATCAAAATAATATTCCTGAATAAAATTTAACAGATCAAGTTCAACAGTACGCCCACAACAGGTTTGAAGCTCTCTGGCCTGTGGCTTAAAAGCAGGATTTAATTCCTATTTTACATGATCGTACATAACACTTGGGGAGGAGAAACTGTTTCTACCTACCCTGGTCTAACCCCCTTGGAACATGTACAAAAAAAACCCATAACTTGCATTTATTATTATCCCTGTAAGATCTTTGGTAAACTACTTTGGTGTGAAGATCTTTACCCTAACCCTGACACAAAACAAGTTAATCGTAAGGAGAAATAATACTAAAATAATTCCTAAAAGTTCATTTAAATAGTATAACATGTAATTATAAAATTGGTGGTCGTAGAGGTGCGTTTACAAAAAAACGGAATAAAAATAACCCGGATGTAATTACTCAGGGGTACATTATTTGTTTCCGGTTGTCATCGTTCATCGTATCTGACCCCGGCTTGAGCAGAGCCTTGCCTCTGTCTAAAGACAAAATCTTTGTCTAATTTCCAAGACGTAGGTTGAATCATAATTCTTCTCAATTTGAACTTAAGTTTTTGTTGCCTATATGTCTCCAGCACTTTTTTTTACGAGTGTGTCTTGTGAATAAGGCTGGCTAGAGGTAAGGTCAGCGCCTTTCTATCCGCAAGGCGAGTTAGCGTGTTAAGCTAACAAGCTAACGTTGCTGAAGAGTTGTTTGACTTTCCGTTTGGCCAGCCATTTTCTAAGGACAAATGAAATTCTGTAGGTTACAATGCTAATATTTTACATTTTGTAGGGGTAACGGACCCATAACAATCCTATAAAATCAAGTAGTTAATGAGTCAAGATGTTTAGCTACCCTAAGTTGTCACGTTTGTAGGATAGTTTCAGTTAGCTAACGCTCAAGCTGACACCGCAAATAAGAGGCAGCCTAGTTTTGAGCGTGAATCATTTGTCCCTACAGCAAACTGAATAAACACGGCCAAAGGAACAGGATTCTGGTATGAAGATGGGCTACACCTAAACGCAATAACTTTACCATGTGTTGTCATTAACCTGGCAACTGTCTTTTGGGCAGAGACAGGGTTGATGAAATATTCGTAACGCAGCATTAGTCATAGAAGAACTAAGAGATAACATTAGCTTTTTGCATCCTTGAAAACTACGATTTACACCAGTGTGGTCACTAACGAAGAGGCAGGCAGGTAGTTTACCATGCAGCCTGATGCATGCATAAGTGCAGTGCTGAATTTGTTTATAAAAGGAAATTATACAGCAGCAAACTCTGACCCTCTCTCCCCAGCCATTTTCCCTGACAAGAACATTATTTTTGTTCATGCTTTCCCCTCAATTGATTAAATCACAGATCCATTGTGATGGCCATATACATTTTTGGCCCCATGTGACTTTTATAAGATTTTAGATGTGTTAGCTATGCCACCCTATTCATTTATTCAGCCAAAAATTATCCACTTGTTATCAGTTATCATCAGTTCTGTTTTTTGCATGATTTCTGCTTCCCTTTTCCCAGGTTTCAGGGTGTGCCCCCTTTCCATGTCTGGTCCCTGATGGGCGGCTGGTCTCGCAGTGCTGTGCTGGAGCTGTACAGGGCGCTGCTCCGCGCAGGGCGTCACCTTCAGTACACCGACCGTAATTACTATCGTCGTGCTGTGGCTCGTGAATTTCGTCGCTGCCAAGACCTGACAGTACCTGAAGATAAGGAGGACGCACTGAAGAGGGGCCAGTTCTTCCTCAGCAGCCGACTGGGTGGGCTTATGTAGGGGGAGGGGTTTACTGGTCATCTGGAGGAGGGTTACAGGTCATCTGGAGGTGCAACTCCTAGGTTGGTTTAAAAAATGAAAAACGTATTAAAAATATCTCAAAGTGAAAAACTTTAAGATCTTATGCATGCCTCAGCTGTGTAGTTATATTGTTATACTCAAAAATCAACTTGTTAATTACATCATATGTTGTAGCCTCTGAGCAAAGCAAATGAAAAGACAAAGTACACTCTCTCTCCATGTCCCTTTCCTGCCAGCATCCTTTTGACTTACTGAGTTTCTTTCTGTGCTCTGTTTTAAGTGGAAGAATGGCAGGAGTGAATGGAGACCGTAAAGGGAAGAAAGATGACAATGGGATTGGCACAGCCATTGACTTCATGCTTTCCAATGCTAAGCTTGTGTTGGGTGTGGGGGGAGCAGCCATGCTTGGCATTGCAACACTAGCGGTTAAAAGAGTAAGTGAGAACAGCTTTATCTAATTTATCTCCAACTTTTCATTTTCTCTGTACCCCTTCTCTCCCATGTGTGATGCTCTTATTTGAGCATCTAAATCTGTGTTAACAATCTATACACAATTCTTTGTTTTCTCTAGATGTATGATCGTGCCATAAGTGCTCCCACAAGCCCCACCAAGATGGAGCAGACGGGAAAGAGAAGCTGGGAGGAGCCCACCTGGATGGGTTCGTCACCCCGGGTACTGAACCATGATATGAAGTCCACAGTTAGCAGGTCACTACAGTCTCTGCCCACTTCCTCACATGCTTTTGAACCAGGTAAGGAAAATTAAGTGCCTTTTCATGTCATGTCTATACTATGTAATATTGACAAGCCAAATTTGTGGGTTAGGCCGTCAGCCAGCTGTCATTTTATTTTCTGACAGACAGCCTATTTGGAGGAATCTTGCTCTTCCTATACAGTGGGTGTTGGCTCTCTGTGGTGCTGTAGTTAATTAGCCAGCTGTTTAATGTTAGTTTGATATGGCATAGTTGAACCTTATGTTAGAAATTCTCAGTTGCAGTAGTAGTCCCCTAATTCAGTGTTTCTAAATGAATTAAATTAAGTGACGTGTATTTTGAAAACCACCCATGGCTCTCGCATCTTTTCCAGCTTCACTTGCTGCCTCCCCTTCAAAAGTTATTTGAAATGGTGGAAGAGGAATGCATGTGTGCAACAGCATTTTGCACAAATGTGTATCTTAACTATCAGTTGGGTCTTATCTCCTCAGACTGCCTGCGGAGGGCTATGGGTCGAGCTGCTGTGGGAGGCAGTGGTGCCACTCAGTCAGAACTTCTGCGGGCCCGAATGCGTCTGTCCCTGCAGGAACATCTTTGGGAGTTTTACCAGTGTAATGTGAACATCCCTGCTGAGGAGCAGGCTATGGCCAAGAGGGCAGCGCTGGACATCTGTGCCGAACTCAGAGTGTTCCTTCATGCCAAACTCCCTGACATGCCGCTCAGAGAAATGTACCTGAGTGGCAGTCTGTATGATGACCTGCAGGTAAAGTTAACACTAACCCTAACACATCTGGTCCCAGAATAATGGTGGCCCCATCATATAATATAGTTGTGTAGGTTTTGGGTTCACATTGCCCCTCCGAACAAATCACAATTTCAGGCTGGTGTATTGGGAATATCTCCAAAAATGGGTCATCGTGGTGAAAGGAGTTTAAAGATGTAACTTTAATGTTACCAATTGGATCAGATACTTTATGATTTTGAATTATAAATATCAAACATGTTTGGTATCATTGATTTGAAAATCCTGTAGTGTGAAATGAATGATTGAGCAGAAACCTGCAATGGCCTTGAAGAGCAAGCTGATAAAGAAACATATGTCTGGCATATACAGTACGTAACACCAGAAAGACACCATAGAACTTTGAGTCCTCCATGCCTATCTGTAAAAATAGTCTCTAAATAAAACCAGGATGTTTCTCACAAGAAATTATTGACTTAAACCATACCTGACAATACATACATATATATGTGTGTGTATATATATATATGTATATGTTGATGTGCATGTATACGTGTGTGTGTGTGTGTATAAAAATAACATATATAATATATATAATATAAACTCCCATTTCAACCAAAACCCAAACAACAACAAAAAAATCAACTCCCTTAATTAAATTCTTTAAATATATTCAACAGCAAGGCAGTAATTGCAATTCCACTCTGAAAATGCCAGTCAGGAATTAATATTGAAAATTTCACCCCTTGTTTTTCATCACCACCACTTTCACACTGCATAATTTTAAGAAACATTTCTGATGGTTTACAGCCTGCTGATCTCCTTCATTGCCATGTGTTCAACAATGCAGCCAAAGAAAAAAAACCTTGATTCAACCAAGAAAAAGAGATTTAATTAAAGGTGCCTTTTGTCTGTTGATTTGATAAGCCCACCTTGAGTTACAGCCCAAGTTTCACCGAGAATGAACTTGCTCACTTTACACAATTTAATCATGAATTTAGCGAGTGTAAGTTTTGTCGGAATATATAAGGTCCTCAGGGTGCAACAAATGCAGATAACACAGCTGATAAAATTGTCAGCTCTTGTATTCCTATTCCTTTCTCCATTGTCTAGGTGGTGACAGCAGACCATGCCCAGCTCATGGTGCCTCTTGTCCTGGAGAAGAACCTGTGGTCATCCATCCCGGGTGAAGACACCATCATGAACGTCCCAGGTTTCTGGCTCGTTCGCAGGGAGAACTTGGAGTATTTCCCACGGAACAGCAGCTACTGGGACCGCTGCATGGTCGGAGGTTATCTCTCCCCTAAATCAGTCCTTGAGGTCTTCGACAAGCTAGTAGCCGGCTCCATCAACTGGCCTGCCATAGGAAGTGTCCTCGACTATGTCATCCGTCCTGTGGTTCCCTCAGAAACACTGACCCTGGAGGTGCAGTACGAGACAGACCGCAAGCTGTATGTGGACTTCTTACCATTACTTGTGATGGAGGATGGAACGTCACTGATTGCTAAACCTCATCGTCTTGCTGCAGAGCGCCATGAAAACCTGTGGCGGCAGAGCTTCCGTGTGGCTGAGACGGCGCGACTCCGGGGCCTGGATCAGGAGGACGGAGGTTGTCGATACGCTTGCCTGAAGGTGGCAAAAGCCGTGTGCAAGCTCAACCCTGCGCTTAACCGGCTCAACGCCAGCCAGCTCACCAATGCTATCTTGTTGCTGTGTGAAAAAGAAGGTGACTGGACACAGGAAGCGCTGGCCGATCGCTTCCTTCAGCTGTTACGCGCGTTAGTGGGACACCTAGAGGCTGGGAGGCTGCCGTGCGCCCTCAGCCCCAAAGTTAATTTATTCTGTGAGCTGACTGAACACGAAGTGGATGAGTTGGGATATACGCTTTACTGCGCTCTCTCAGATCCGGAGGGGCTGCTGAGAACTGCTGCGTCACAGCCGCCCAATCCTTGATGACCTTCTACTACAAAGCGGCATTGAAATGTCTGCCACTGTTTTTGGGCAACGGTGACCTTTAGTGGTATTAAGGTCTCTGAAAAAACCAACTGCATGGAAATATCGTCTTTCCTGAAACACATGGTCTCTTCAGTCTTAAAAGCCTCTTCATAGACATCAGTAAGAAAATGTGATGAACGCAGTAGCAGTTTCTTAGTCTTGAGATCTGTGTGAATCATATGAAAGCTTTATATGTTTGACCATAAAAAATACTCTTTAAATGTCAGATGAAAGCTTAGATCCATTGGAGTTTGTGGCTCTCACTAATGCCATTGTGTTAATGAAGTCAGAGGTAAACATGCTGTCAAGGCCTTATGAGAGGCGATTGATAAAATTACCTGTGGTTGAAGGAGATAATGTGTACAGCTCTCGTTACATGCAGAAGCATTTTAATTTTTTGATGATGCTGAAAGGTTGAAGGTAGTAACTTTTATGTTTTTTTTTCTGATTTGGGTAGTTGAAATGTACGAGTCAGCCCTGTCTGACAAAATGGAAAATCAGCCTTTGTGCAGTCATCCACTACCTCCGTCTCAAGGGCTCACCCAAGGAGGTCCATTAGGACATGAAGGTACACTAGAGGGTATGCTATCCCTTCTTCCAGCATACTGAAGAAGTGGGATCCAGAATTTAAACTCTGCAGAGAGACATGACAGCACAAAGGCAGATATTGTCCATTTTGTCTGACAGAAATACAATCAAGAGTTATTAGCTTAAAACTTTCTGCACAGTCACTCAAAGAGCTGAAATGCTTGTGCATGTAATGAAGGCTGTATAACCCATCTCCTTTTGCTTGAGGCCACAACCTTATCAGTCACCCCTCATTCCTCTGGGCGATGGGATTGAGCTCTGATTGGTCGATCCATGCTGAAATGGAATGGAATGGAACACGTGAAATCTGAGATACAGCATGGACCTCAGCACTATATCTAAGCTCTTAAAAAGCTATTAGAGAGTTTTTAGAAGGACAGGTGTACATTTACAGTTAAACGCTCTCTAATTGTTGTTTGGAGGTGGGTCTGTGCCACTGTGTCAGGTGATAGAATGTAATGTTGATTTTGTGTATGCCAACCCAAAAGCTAATAAAAAGTTGATCAGTCTAAATGACTCAACATTCTTAAGTTAAAGACACAAGCTAGCTGTCTTTTCATGCTTCTTTTAATATCACACGTAGGAGAAAGTGCAAGTGTTTCAACAGACTTCAGCTTTAAATCAAGGTTTTTGTTGGAAAACTTCATTAATACAGTGGCTGCGTTCAAGATGTAAGAATTACATGTTTCCAGGGATCTGTGAAACCAAACATTAGGCTGTGATTGAAATGTCTGCAGCTTGCATGCATCATCCACTTAATCTTGTAATCAAACAAATTAATATACAATAGTTCAAATTATTAATTGATGTCTGTTTCTAATATTTCTTACTCACACCATTGAACTATGGCTCTGATACAAAGTTGACTATACATCCACAAATGGAATGTGCTGTCCTACCATTTATGAAAATATGAACAATAGAACAATACCGTTGAATATCATTTTGCTTTGGCATGGCTGGAAAATGTTTCCTTGTGACTGGCAGACAGAGATGCTCTTTGTTTGTCATAAAGGAGTTTTTCTTGTCCAGCCTGACACTTGTTGCTTTCATGCAGAAGCCCAATGTGCTTTATGACCTCATTTTTATTTTTATTTCTTTTATGACCTCCATCATGGGTTGTTTTGCACTGTCAAAATGTCAAGTGTTTTGTTGTAAATTAGCAACAACAAAAGTGTGTCTGTAGGATGTTCTGAAAGTGCTTTCATCAACTGGTTTTTGCTTTAATTTAAACTCCTGTTCAGATCCATTTTCCACTAGATCACTCTCAGTATTGACTGTTTGTAATATGGGCTGCATAATCTTACTTGATCTTGGTCTGGATCTTTGTAGCAAGGGAGTACTTTTTGTTAGTCACTTCACTTTTAAGCTACTATCCATCTGCAGCTTGACAAGTTCTTTATCAGTAACACGCTGCTGTAAACATCACACTAACCTGCAGGAGAAGGATTTTGTTTTGTCATATGGTGAATTAGTCTCAGTATTAACTTCAGTTCCTTGCCTGATTGCAGATAGAGCGTGGAACCTGTTACCTCTGTAGTTGTGCATTTGTGCGTCTGCACACTAAGTCCACATTTAACCCTGATTAACTTGCAGGTGCTGAGCCAGTCTGTCTAGGGTAGGTAGCCAGACATGGATTAGTGCAGTTTACTAGGCCATATTATTTATCAGTTGTGGTTCTGTGTAAGTTTATGGCACCGACAACATGTGACCTGATGATCACTACTATCAGGCTGTCTTCCGCCTGTCAGGTCTCTATTTATATTAATAGATTACAGGTGCTAGTCTCCCTTAGATCATGATCTGATTGAGGGATAACTCACAGATCCTCTGTTATATAAAAGTAGCTTTGATAGCCAAGGTTGCTGATGTTAGATCAGCCTGCTTATCGGTTCACCATCATATTGCAGTTAAAATAAAGTGAAGTCACTAAAAGAACAGCTGCCAGACTGTTGAATAGAGTTTGTGTCCCTCTCTAAACGATAGCCCAAATCATGTTGCCCAAAATAATCACATTGTTGCTTTTTGTTTTCACTTTTAGCCTTAGAATGAAAAAAAATGCAGTGACATGAATCAAGTGTCCCCTCAATCCCAACCCACTGTTTGTAAAGTGTACATTATGTTTATAGCTCTAGTGTGCATTGAGTTGATAATAATCATCCAGATAATAATGAAGAAACAGGTGAATATTTTTGTATTTATTGTACATTTGTAACCAAAAAGAGCTATTTATTTGCATTGATTCAGTTGAACATGTGAAGTACCACTTATTGTGCTTCATTAAGTGCTTTGTTCTGGATGTCCTCATATTAAATGATTCCACAGTAGATCTTTACTTGCATATTAAGCGTCTTTGTTTTGCAGACCCAGTTTATGCCACAAATTACTACTGTGCAGAAGGGAGGGGAGTCACTGTGCCACATTTGTATTCTTATTGTAAAAAAAACAACAAAAAAAACCCAAAGTAGATCTCTACCTCTACCTAATGGAGAGCAAACTGCCCACATGCTGTGTTGCATGCTGTGTATTTTTTCCCTTGCTTTTTTTTTTTTTTTTAATTTATTTTTTTTAGTTCAGCTCTGGAGTTGAACTGTGCAGCACTTTGTATAATTCATTAAATGTTACAAATGATAATCTGTAGGTTCATCTTTGTGTTTTTCTTTTCAAGAGGAAGCACACAGCACACACACACACACACACACACACACACACATCGAAGCCATTTACCAAAAAAATTGTTAAGGCTTTTATTTAAAGTTTTATTCAGTGACACTTGATAATAAAATTTACATTGCTGTGTTAAAAAAAACATCCTGAGATACCTTCAGTGTACAAAAGCAGCTCCATTTATATTATTAGACATAGAAGATTAGAAATGCTGTTCAGTTTCTAGGTATTAAACAAAAGTACATACAAAAAAAATGTTTTTAGACACATTTGCTTCTCCAAAGCATCTAAAGCACAAAAATTAAAGCTCAATGTATCAAAATGCATAGTTCTGATTAAATCCTGCTACAATCTTCAAGATGAAAATCAAAAACAGCTTCACAGACAAGTGCAAGAAACCAAGTGAAGCAGTCCCTTAGTTCAGTGGCAGAAAACATTCACACTCTTTGCTCACTGTGCGGAAATGAATAATGTAGCATCCATACTAAGTCACCAGAAAACCAGCTTCTCATGTAAACCTCATTGCTCTAAGCAGATGTGAAATATTTGTGGCAAGCCAGGCCTTGCAGTGATATACAACAATCATTCAATCACACATCATATATAAGCAGTGCTCGGCAGACTATTTGCTGGGGGCAAACCCCACGCGATCAGCGTTCCTGTCGAACACGGTGTAGTACTTCCCAATGAAAACATCTCCCAGGATCCACAGGGGCCCTGCAGGAGGAGGGATATCCATGGCCATGAAGCCAGACAGACAGATCGAGTAACCCAGCTGAGACTCCTGCATTAAAGGGAGAAAAAGCTTGTGTTTTTCAGCTTTGCAAGGATACTTTAAATACAAGGTTGTCCTCGACAGTACTAGCATGCACATATGTAGATCACCAGATTTATTAATGAAGAAAATTTAGGATTATAGGACTATTGTATTGCATAGCATTGTCTGGATAAATCTGGATAGACATGGGATATACAGACTCTGATATATTTCTATTTTTGGTTCATCTCCAAGGACCTTTTGTGTTTGTTTGTTTGTTTTTTTTAAATTGTAAAGGAAATGCATCCAGGCAGAAAAATGGTCAAAATTAAAGTGGATGTCATTGATCTGGCATTAGTGTCTGTACCTTCAGGACATAATCTTCTCCAGTCAGGTTAAACATCTTCCCTCCAATGTTGAAAGAGATGACAGGCAGAGATGGGATCTTCTTACAGTCGATTAAATACTAAAAAGGAGGCAGAGGAGAGAAGAATACACAGAAACGATCACTTAGACCTAAAGAAAGAGTTAGCTCTGTCTTTCCATGTAGTAGCTTTTGCAACCCTAGACCACAAATGTAGATTGTTCATGCAAATGGGTTCAAAAGTTACATCTGGGAAATCAGGCGTTATGTCTTCTCAACATGCAATAATTATCAAGTACTATATTTGTGTTGTGCGTCAGTTGTACCTCTCCCATCAGCAGTGGCAGAGCTCCGATGGCTTTGTGCAGAGCTCTGACTTCCTCTCCAGGTCCTACAATTAGAGACGTTCCCGTGTCAAGAATAGCCTGGCAACCGCCTTTGCAAAGACTAAGCTGGTTGCCAACTTCAACTCTGCAGGACAGGTCGTAAAGGGAGCAGCAGGGTGGGGCAGAGAGACAAGACGCATCAGTTTATTTCCAACACCTGATTTGAAGGTTGTTGGAATAATGCAGATTTAAAACCAAGAAAACACTAATTTTTAGCAAGACTATATTGAGCACCGTCCAAAGCCCTGTTATTTATAATAAAAGGAAAAATCAACAGGAAAGGACCTTATCATGCAAGCAGCTTCTTTTGGACAATACCTTTTTTTTTTTTTTTTTTTTTTTTAAACTTCCAGACAAAGGAACACATCCTATGAAAAAAGAGAACTGTGTCCATGAGCACTTCTCTTCCCAGTTCCTTGTGATAATGACACAACAAAAGGTGTCTTTCTTACCCGTTCACTTTGATCTGCCAGTAGGCCTTCCGCGTGACGTTGACGTAGTGCAGGTCTCCTGTGTAGTGTTCAGGGTCTGTCCCACCCAGCATCAGCTCTCCTCCGATTGCTGCTTTTGGGTCTCTAATTGACAGATTGAACAGAAGCAAAACTGACTGGGTCAATAAAAAACGTCAATTGTAATAACTTATTTCACAGCTGTTAAAAAAAAAATACTACAGTTGTTTCAGAAGGCAGCAACTCAGGCAGATTCTAATATAATTTCTTTTATTCATGCTTTTTATAATCTCTATTCTGTCCGTGACCAACCTGTTTATGTAGAAAGAGAAGATGTTCTCAGGCAGCAGCTTGGCAGCCATGGCCGTGTCAAACACTGGGACAACTTGAGCCACTGATATAGTGGGGTAGGCCATGCCCAAGACCCCATCGAAACGTGCCACTGCAAATGTGATGCCAGGCTGCTTCACTGCTTCCCCAAACTGCTGGCCAGGGATGGGCAGACCTGCGACCTTCAAGCAGAGGACCATGACAAGAAATCGATGTCAATACGAATAGAAAAGCACAAGGCTTTTAATGAATTGATGGGCATGGCATGACCACTAAAACTGAGGAATGCAGTTAAACAAACAAGCTAAGTGAGCGAGTGTGTCTCAGACTCACAGTGACCGTGTCCTCGCTGATGAAGCCGGTCAAGCTGCCTCTACCATACTGAATGGAGAACTGTGTGCCATTTTGTACGTATGTGCTCGACTTCTTTGAGTTGTAACGATGGTGAAGCCCTAACGAGAGAAGACAGTCAAAATATTAATTTGCAGATATCATGGATTAGAAAAACAGAATGACTGATAAGAAAATAATACTTTGAAAAAGGGTCAGAGGGTGACGGTTAACGTGTTTTACACCTTGTTTGTTTCAATATTTTAATTGCCAACACATCCAAAAGTGTATGAACCTGTCCCTGAACAGAACTGCAATGACAGCAAATCATTTCAATTCATCATGTGACAACTTGGCCTCCGCACTGTTAAAACACAGTTAGGCCATTAAAATGCAATTGAGGTCAAGGTTTGGTTTTATGCCCTTCTATTAGGACACATAGATGCCTCTTTTTTAATATACGACTTCTGTCCTAGTTACAACTTACTTTTTATTGTAATAATACCGACAAAGTTTAGAATTTTTTTACATTTTCTTGGGTGGTTTTGAAACAGTTATTGGAATTACACTGGGGAAGTGAAAACTGCCTTAAGATAAAGTTAAATAGTTGTATTGTTTCTTTGGGTGAAGGGGAATCTCTAACGGAACAACTAGAAGTGTGATATTTTGGTGATACAATGTGCATCTCTCAGGAAGTAGCCTACAGATATGTGCACAGTGCAGGGGATGTTTGGTGAATCATACACCAAAAATACAAACTCACAGCAGGCCAAATCGAGGAAGGAGCAGTGAATGGAGGGAACCCAGAGGTTGGAGGAACCAGTGTCAAACAGCACAGTGAACTCCTGCGGAGGGGTGCCGATGCTGATTACCCCAAAGTACTGGGCCTGAAGAGACAAACCAGTTTGCAAATACCAAGATCTGCTGTGAAACCAACACTAGACGAGCATCACAAAAAATATTCAGTGTAGAAATTGTGTCTTAAAGCTTAAGCAGGCATGCACAAGTGGAACTAATACATAAAACTAGCATTTAACAAAAGCTTAATGCTTAGGCAAGGCTTTGCTAAAGAAAATCCAAAAATAAAAACCAAAGTCAACCCATGATATCTCAAGTGCTTCAGCCTAATATTTACTTAGTAATTCCTACTTTTTTATGCAAAACTGCTCAAATATTTACCTTTTGAAATTTTTTGGCACAAAGTGTCCTGTGTTGCTACAGACACTTGGATTATATGAAAAAGTGTGAAGGACATTTTTACACATTTGTAGTTTTTTTAAAGCTTGATCCTCCAATATTGCTACAACCAAAAGGGGCCAACCAGTGGGACACTCAGTATCATCCTAAATATCATAGAGGGGATGATACTGACCAAATTGTCATTCTGTATTTAACTAATACTTTAAGTATACAGTCGGTGGACGTACATCCATGAAGTTGGTCAGCTTCTCTACAGGCACTTTGGGGGAGGGAGGGCTGTCAAGAGCTCCAGTGCTCCTCGCCAAAGCTTGAAGCTCCTCCACAGACATCCCATTGTCGCTCAAGAGGCGGCGCAGGCTTCTGGTTTTGTGAAGGGGAACTCTGAAATGAAAATTGATTTCATTAAATGTCACATCCACAACCATGCGCGTGCGTCATGTGCGCGAGAAAGTTTGCATCGTGGTACAGTGCGCATCTCCTCTGTACATGCAACAAGAAACCCGAGCAAAGTGTTATCATCATCTGTGCTGCACCAAAGTCGACCCTGCCGCTAAAAATCACATTAACTGTCCACACGTGTGATCAATTATGACCTTACCAGAGGACAAGGAAGTTAACACACGCAGATCCGTATTCAATTTAGTCCCATATTACTTTTTCGTTGGTGCAGGCTACAAATAAAATGTTAGCTTGTTTTAGTCACAAAAAACATAAGATAATAATCAGTATTTACCTGATTACGGCAGCGCTTTGTGCTATAAGCAGTGCCCCGACGATAAAAAATATCTCCAGTCGCTTCATTTCTGTCCAGAAGAAAAATAACGCGCAATTTCGTATTTCTTCCGCTGCTGACAAGCGCTCAAGTACAAACCACTATTTTAACTGACACGGAAAGGTGAAGCGAAAGCGCTTCGCCAATGTCCGTTATTACTCGGTTTCCCCTGTTATAAGGCTCAGTGATTGGAGGAAAATAATCTGTACGGTGTTCTGATTGGTGGAAAAGGATGACTGTCAACCCACATTGTAAACAGGCGCATTAGATGTGTAAACGGTCACGAGTTGAGATAAAACTGTAAAATAAAAGATAGGGCACACACTGAAACACTGAGCAAATGGCTCAAAGTCCTCCCGAGAAAAAAAGTTTTCTGTAAAGGAAAAACATTCTTTCAACAGCCTTTTGAATAGCTTTCCCCAGAGATAGCTTACTGAAAAACTCAACCATACAG
The DNA here is from genome assembly GCA_029814765.1 of Acanthurus leucopareius. Taxonomy (NCBI): domain Eukaryota; kingdom Metazoa; phylum Chordata; class Actinopteri; order Acanthuriformes; family Acanthuridae; genus Acanthurus; species Acanthurus leucopareius. The sequence goes on along the minus strand of JAQMCX010000022.1, from coordinate 1,209,843 downwards.
AGCAAAGCGTAACGATAAGCGTGTTCAGTTACCATACAAATGTTGGTATGTCTTCGAACAGCTTGTCTAATGAAATCCTGCACTTTGTAGAGAGAATTCTTTGCATTTTTGAATCTCAATGATTGAAAGTGAAACACACCTAACCTTTAAAATATTAACTTAAGGGGTACTACAGTCCTTCAAGGTTTCAGTTCTATTAAATTTGTAGAAATTAAAAAAAAAAAAAAAAAAAAGTAGCCAAGACAAGAATTGAACAATACACACAAATTTGGTATCAGTCTGATACCATGAAATGTCAAGGCCAGGAGCTCCAATAATATGAACAGATACTTTTTCTTAATGAAAACAGCCATTGTATGCCAAAATATGTCATAATTAAGTAGTATTCTTCTTTGAATGTATTAGTAATATATAACTTATCAAACATGACTCATTTATTCTTACTACTTGCTGATGAATACATAACGTTGAATTAAATAAATCATCTTTATAAAGGTTCATTCAAGAATGCTTATGTGCCCAGGTTGTCGTCCAACATACTGTAGAATTGATCCATATTTTTTGGTTCTTATCATCTTAATGCTAATATTGCTCCTTAAAATGAGATTTCATATTGATGGTATTTAAAAATTTGGGGTTAAATCTACCTGTAATTAGTTATTACTGTTATTATTTAACATGTTTCAAGGTATAAAAAAAAAAACAACTGGATCCTACATTACCCAAAATGCAACTTAACATCATTTTTAGTTGAACTGTCCCTCTTTGGTTGATGGCCATTCTTTTCTAACTCTGTGTTCCTGGTTTGTAATACATGCTTCCTGTTAAAGAGCCACTACTCTGATGGAGGCAGTTAAATGATTGAAGTGACATCATTTGAGGCAGCTCTGTATTTTGATAATCACCCAAGTCAATAACACAAGCTGAGATAGTTTAGGAGTCCTCCAAGACGCTGCTCTGTCTGACTTGGCATGACAAAGCATGGAAATTAGTTGCAAACAAGAAACTCACTTGACCAGTTCAACAAGTAAATCATCCCCAACAAAGAAAACACACAAGCGTTGAAACATTAAGACTGACACACGCACAAAACATTCACACACAGAGAGACACACCTTCCGTCAGTGTCATTAATTAGACTTCGGCCTGTTGACAATTAGAAGAGCTGGTTCCCACAAGGTAAACTGTGAAACTTTAGGGGTTTTTGTTTAAGGTTATGGTTAGTTTAGAGCTAAGGCTGTTGTTAGGGTAAAGGTCAGGTTAAGTCTTAAGAAAATAAATGAAAGTCAAGGTAACGTCCGTCTAACTGATAGGTTTGTGAGTGTAGGTTTGTGTGTGTTTGTACCTGTATGTGTGTCAGTGTAGGTCTCTGAGTGACAGTTTTGAAATATTTCATTCTTTTCCCCCCTTGGTGTTTGTGTGTTTGTTGGAGTTTTGCTAAAAGAAGATCCACCTACATATCTTTTCCTTTGTTATGACGCAGGAGGGAAATCACACCTTTCAGACTTTTCAGACTGGATGACAGAAAAGGGGATGGGACACATGTCATGTGCGGCCTGATAAGAGCACAGGCGTGTAATGGGCAAGCAGACTTGTTAAGCCATTTCTGAAACCCAATCCATAATTCAAGGATCATACGGAATAGTGTTTTACACTGGAGCATGACGGTAAGCAAGCTCTTTCTACTGTACATAAATACATTTATTTTTTAGAAAGGTGTTAGGCCTGACGGATAGGCTTATGTGACGGAGAAAAACTTCCATGGGTGTATCTGGTTTTGTTGATTAGCACTGTACCAGTTTCACCTTCTACCTGTCCTATTCAGAGATTAAGAAACTGGACAGTGGGTCTCCTCACATGTGATTTTCAAGAATCGAATATTATTTCTGAAGCTCTGTACATTACTAAGTTACATTAACAGTAAGCTGATGGAATTTCTGGCCCAGCAGTGATGATAAATATAAACTAGCAGCAGCCTTGCACAATCACACTAGCGAATGAGACAATACTTTATAATATAAAACCACTTATATAAATATGTGAATACAGTAGAGCATAATGTTGGACTAAACATATTTAAAATATCTCGCTATAATGCCAGTGCCATGTTTTAAGCAGATGACAACACAAACAGAAAGTTACTTTGACATCTAATGAGAAATGTTCGAGAACACTGAGCAGCCCATTATTTTTATTAAACACAATGCAGGTGAATTTATCTGCCTTGTATTTGTGTGCTCCCTATTCAAAATTCTTCTTGTAAACAATGCTGATCTCAGCTCAGCAGCTTTCTTGCTCAGTTTTCTCGGTGCATTGCAACCATATTATTTAATAAAATGCATGTTACATCACAACTTGTCAGTCAAATGTCCACTACTAAAAACAACATGGCTCAAAGCCATTCTGAGGAAGGCACGGTAGATATGCGCTATTTACTTTCTCAATTGTTGTGATATACTTCAGTGGCATTACATGGACAATTATCATAATAAAAAACAGTATGTATTTTTTTATGCACAAAAATCGGATAAAATAGAAAAAAATGACACTAGGCCTTTTCATTGCGGACATTTTGACTTGTTATAGCAGATAAATCGTAGATGTTGCCCTAAAAACATTAAAAGTGCTTAATGTAGTTAAATGTCCCTCAGAAATATATCATCAGGGCATTAATAATCATTATGCAGTGTAATGTAAATGTAAAGCTAAATTTAATGTAAAAGCAGGGTCTTACTGTTGATCTTTGTTGAATTTGGAGTTTATTTTTAACTTTTTTTTTTTAGGAATGCAACTAGTTGATACTTTCCTTACGGCACTGATTCTTTTCCCCATTCTATTCATTTTTTTCTCCAGAAATGCTCTCACAACTACCCTAAATGACACCTTCACAATGCTTGTTTTGTAATACAGTCCATAACTCCAATGTTTTTAAATTAAACTACAAATACCAATTATTTTCTGTTAATTTATTACTCAACTAATTATTTCAGTTCTACCTGTATGTTTAGTGATTTGTTGTTGTGATTTATAAGTTCATTAGAATATCTTTTATAAGCTCTTCGTGTTTTCTGTATGCAAATCTCTGTATTTGTAAAATAACAAGAGGTGAAAGCTGACAGATAATTGTGATTAAGTATAATACACAATATTTCCTTCTAAAAAAGGAAGCAGTGAGTGCCATGAAAAGAATATACTAAAAAAAGAGTTCAAGTTCATTTCATTATTTAGCCTGCTGCTGTTTTTCATTGTAATATGTCAGAAAGATGAGTTTTGTTCAAAATGCCAATTTGGCTTGTTATTTTCTGACAAACAGCAAAAAACAAGTCCATCATATATTGGTGTGCTGCTAAAAGTTGGTAACTGATACTGAGTGACTTAAAATTTGAGGTCATTTCAATCATCAAAACAAATTTAAAAATGAATAAGTTGGGTTCTGTTCTGCTTTCTGTGTCCAGTCTTCAAGAGAGTCCTTGTGTCAAAATCTAGTAGTAAAATTGTTATCATTTCAGTATTTAGCTTATATGTTTCATATTATATAGTGAAGTAAATCAGGCATGTTTACCATAAACAATGCAACGGGTGGCTAACAGGATCCGGCCTCGCTCTCATGACTGAAGACTTGAGGCTTGCAGGAAATAAAATGTCAGTTTGATGGGAAACCTTGAACTTCCCTGATAGATAACAGATAAAAAAGTTTCTGATAAAAAGTCTTTGCATAAATCTTCAAAGAAAGGGGCACTGCACTTACTTGTTTGGCAGCCTTTGATTTGAGTTCATTTCTTTCACTATGCAACTCCATAGCTACCTGAAATCCCCAGGAAAACACAACACACAATGAAGTCCACCAGCTCCTATGAAGTCGTAGAGTCAGTAGACCTATATGAAGACCCAGATGCATCAATGGTAAACAGCTATATGCATTAACTGCTGTCTCATATTTGGTGTATTTGCAAGCTTGTTATTACCTTGTTGTATCTTTAGAGGAACTGTAGACGAAAATAAAAATCTTGTCTTGATTTTGCCTTTTTTTATTTTGATTTACTTTTTTTTGTCAGCCTGGTGTTACAGATGAAAGCCAATCAGAAGTCAAAGTCAAGCCTGTACCTCGTCCCAGGATTAAATCGCTACCAAAGATCGAATGTAACAACAACAACAACACCGCTGACTCTGTAGACACAACAAACAACGCAACTAATGCAGAGGTGAGTGGGACAACTTAGACGCTTGATGACATTGTCACAAAGATTTGAACTCATGATAGCATGTATACATTCTTTTTTTCCCCTCTGTCGTCAGAACTCCCAGCGTCATGGATACCCTGCACACTATAAGAGGCCCCAACCTGTTCGTCCTGCTCCCAAACCACCAGCGAGCAAATATGTGACTTCTAGTAAACCTACAGTAGAAGTCAAAGGAGGCAATCACCATCTTAAATCAACCACTGAGACAATAATTCAGGTATATGATATTTTAAACAAAATAATGACCTAAGACATAAGAGTGGTATCAATTTACTCATTTAACTCTTAGCAAGAAAGTAAACAAAATATTTAACTATTCCTTTTAAATTTAAAACTGTAAATGCATTTGTATAATACTAACTAAACCCTACTTTCTCCTTCTTAACTTCTCTGCTAGCCTCCAGCTGTCAGTACTGAGGGAGTATATTCTCCTCCTCCAATGCCCCCCCCAACGCCTCAACGGCCTCACCGCCCCCCTCCTCCTTCCATCTATTATGATAGAGTTGGGTCTACGATGAGGCCAAAATATGAGGTACTTTTTAACCTCATCGCAACGTTGCTGTTACATTTCTACACTAAACTTCTCCTAATTTAAAAAAAAGGGAACAAGTTTTTTTTTCTATCTTGTCAATTGATTTTTTTTTTTTTTTGTGGCTAGAATTGCATCATTGAGAGTCAGCAATCCAGATGTTCATCAATCAGTCCAGTCTCATCTGTTCTCTCCGATCAAGTGCTGAGCCCCTGTTGGTCTAATGATTCAACGGTAAACTGCAAGCTGTAATCCAGAAATTATGGACAGTGTTTTCTTACAATTATCTTAATGAAGATATAATCTTGCTAGATTTTTTTTTATCAGAACATGGGTTGTTACTACTGTATCATCAGTATTGAACGCTCAACAACATGAAAAAAGAAAAATAAGAAATGTTGGAATTCGTTCAATGTTTTGGTTAAATTCAACTGCGTTATGCAATCAATGTAAATGTCTTTGATATTTCAGGCCACAGACTTCACCGAAAGACCTGCAATTCCACCTCGTCAGCCCGTCTTCTCCCACTCTGCCTCTATGTGTGAAACTTTACCTCCACAGGTATGAGCATCACCACAGAGAAAAAACAGCAGGTAGTGAATTGTGCTTGGACAGGTGCCAAAACCACAACAATGGATAAAGAAGCATGTGCAGTTGTCATGCTCTTACGGTAACACAGATGGTGATCTTTCTGTGATTTTTACGTCATGGGGAAATATAGCCTTTTTGTTGGATCTGCCTAAGAACCTTTCAGTTCCTTATGAAAAGAGAACAACACCTGATCCCTGCTCTAAGTTTTATGAGTGTTTTTATGAATTTTACACAAGGCCAGAAGAGCTTCATCAACTTGAACAGTCTGAATCTGAAGAAAATACTGTAAAGGCCAGTTTGGACCAGTTCAATAATGATAAGTTTATTTACCAGTAAGCATGGTTGAGTGTGTAAAATAACAAACTGGAGCACCAATTTGATGACGCAACAATCATTTCCAAAAAGTGAGACATTGAGTTTAACATTACATACATGCCATTCCCCTTGCCCATTGTTAAGAAAACCTCACATGTAACTGAGAATGTGTTACCCAGTGAGTCAACAAAAAAGCTAGATTCACTCCTGAATGTTTTGATTATTCACCGGTTCAAGAGTTTCACTTCCTTCATACAATGTAAAAAAGGCACCAGCCCGATCATGAGGCTGCTACAGAAGTACTTTGAAAGGCTCAAAGCACCCTACTTAATGTCTGGGTGCTTATCATCAATTTTGACTTAGTTTAGACAGTGTTTTTCTTTGTTCAGTTAGATAAGTGGAATATTGCTAACTTAACCCTCCTTATTTCCAGCTGTGCTTTTTTTAATTGCATTTTTTTTTTAATTCATAGATTTAATACTTGGCTGAATCTTATCAATGAGCCTGCAAACATGCTAACTGCACCGTGAGGCCGATCTTTAACACAGCAGTGCTATGAGCTTAAAGCTAACATTAGCATGCATTTCACCATGACAAGGCTAACGTGGATTACAAGCGCTCAGGCCTATCTTATTATTTTAATTCAACATGTTAGCATCTAAACATTTGCAAATTAGCAATAAACATAAGGAAACAACTGAGGCTAATGGGGTTGTGGTTAGTTTTTCAGGTACTTAGTCATAAGATTAAATACTGAACAAATTAAATTTGATGGTGGTTCTGGATAAAAACCAGTAAATTACCAAAACTATGGGGAGGGGGGCGTGGATGTGTGTGGACCTACCAAACTTGTGACATGGTTGTTTTTCACCTAAACCACAAACCTCAATATCATGCTAACACCACACACAGAGGACTTCGTATGAAGTATTTCCATAGCAAAACTTTGTTGACCCGTTTTTTGCTTCTTGGTCACAAAAACAATAATTCTATCAGAATTTACTCTGGTTTAATGTTGTACCTTTTTTTGGTGTATTACAGACCAGACCACCACTACCTCAATTCAGCCCACCACCTCCACCTTCATCTGGCAGTTCAATGGAGTCATTGTACACTGAGATAGACTTTCCTTCTTACCTGGACATTCTACCCGAGGATGAAGACAGTATGGTGCGACTCTCTGTGTGTTTATGATTGTATGCTCTAGAACTGAGTATTTATTTCAAATTGTTTTTATTGAGTTTTCAGAAAACAGTGGACAGAAACAAAACAATATATTCACAAAGGCAATAGACCATAGGCATAATTGCATGAATGCCATACATGTATCACATCTTCAGGGTGCGTCGGATATAGTATACATACATAAATATATATATATATATATTAGTGGTGGGACTCTATAAAAATTTTTAATCGCGTTCATTATAGGGTCTGTAATTAATTAATCGAAATTAATCGCATTTTAATCGAAAACCATATATTGACAAAACAAATTATA
>JAQMCX010000022.1:1190587-1200610 GCA_029814765.1 Acanthurus leucopareius | reverse complement strand
AAGAAAAGGGAGGAGAGGGGGGGCTAGAGAGGTGGAGAGCTATGAATCTAAGGTGGTAGCATCAAATTCATTTGTAACGTATTCTAAAAAGTCACGCCAAATTTTTTTAAACCTCTTTACAGAGCCCTGAATTGTGCCTTTGATTTTTAAGAAGCGACATCACCTCATGGACCCAACGTGATTACTCTAGAACTGAGTAATCTGTATTTTTGAATATTTGGACAATATGATGTCTTGATTTAGTTCAGCTCCAGTGACCTATGTCTTTTAAACACTACCAGACACGAGGGTCAACACTTCGTTTGGGACAACACTGCCAGAGTAGCCGCTGCTCGTCTCGTCAACAGACCACAAGGGATACAGATGTAAGGCTTAGTTTAATTGCTCAATTCCATCACCTGCAAAAAAAATGTGCTTTAACTCTGTTTACTTTTGCACTGAACTTGAAGAGGTTTAATGAATCTGTTTTCTTTAGGACATCTATGGAATGCTTCGATGGTTGAAAAGGGTGTCAAGTAAGAGCACAGTTTTGTTTTCTAGTTAGATTTTGTGTCATTTTCCTTGAGACAAAAAAACACCATCAAACTTCAGGTTGTGTAGTTCATCTTTCTTTTTATTTAGCACATTTAGTAATAAACAGCATGATCAGTGTGCACAGCGTTTAATTTGTCTCTGTACTGCCACTCCAACAGAGTCTGATGTCATGGCTCCATCACTGTATGGCCTCAGTATCGAGGAGGAAATAAGGTAACCACAAGGAAACTGTCCTATGTAATCCTTCTTCTGAAGTGTTGACGTCTTCATAGTTTCAAAAGTCTCATGTTACACTATTTCTAAAAATTACTAATAGTACTACAGAGGACAGACACAGGTGTACAATGTGGTACAAGTTTTCTTTTCTCAGCTAAATAGTCTTAAAAATCAAATAACAACACTGACTTTTGCAAAAAATTTAATGCGACAGCAGAAGTTAATGAGCTATTGCTCAATCTATCTAAATGTGCTGATTTTTCTGTATTTTCTGTCACTGTCCCCAGAACATTTAATGAAAGAGCCATGAATGTGAAAAAGGCCCTGCGTCTCTACAACCTCCTTATGATGAAACGCAATGAAAACCTGAAGAACCTCATCACAGAGTTCAAAGCTATATCCAAAACCCTGGACAAGATGCAGAAGACGAACAAAACCATTGGCATTGCTGGAGGCACCACAGGTGCTGTGGGAGGAGTGACTGCGGTGCTGGGTATCGCCTTGGCTCCTGTGACTATGGGTACCTCACTGATTGCTACAGCTGTTGGTGCTGGTATGGTGGCATCAGCTGGGGGTATGGGTGCCCATGCTGCAAAATCCAACAAGAAGATTGTGAACAGGATGGCAGTTGAGAAACTAGCTTATGAATACAAGGAAAATGTGGTTGACTTGGAGCATTGTCTGGACTTTATCCTCTCTGGGATGAATGAGCTGCGGAGGCATGACATTGCCAGGTTGCAGAGGGCAGGGGCCCCAACTGATGCCCTGAAGATGGCACATCTGTCACAGTCTGTGATGAGGGATTACATTAACAATGAAAGGAAGGCCTCTGTTGCACACACCACTGGGATGTCATCTGAGAGACTGCTTCAGGCTTTTATCAAGGAAATTAATCTGTATTTCACAGAAAAGGAGGGTCAGAAACTGAAGAAATCCAATAAGAGCAGGTTTTCTGGTAGGGTTCGTCTGCTTGCTGAAAATTTGCAGGATGAACTGGATCGCCTGAATCGTTTATGGGAACTGTTTACTTGAAACAAAAGAACTCGTTGGTCTGTGTTTATGTGTGTGTGAAAGATATGTATTTTAATATTTTAATCAGTACAACTGGTGTATAAATGCCTCATTGGCCATGTATATTCCAATAAACATTTTATATTTCTAAAATCCAATGTGTGAATTATTAAAAAGCAACTATTTCAGGGTAGCTCTAGATTGTTTTTCTACAACCACATATGATATCGATAAATAAATCTGCAGAATTAATGTTAGTCACTCTCGTAGGTAAAATTGTGTATTAATGTAGTTTTGAGCGAGTGACTACTTTTTAGGACAGTTGTCTATGCATGGAATGTGAATTATACAATCAAAGGCGGAGTGATAATGTGGGCAGTGCGGAAGGATACATCCACTACTTGCTCTAGCTCTTTACCAGTATCGCGCCCTAGCCTGCGCCATTTTCCCCTCTGAGGAACAACAACAGAAACGACGCATTGTTGAACATCGTTCTTTTGGCCGAAATGGCAGTGTAAAAGTGTGCCGCGACCCAGCCGCCAACAAAACAGTGCATCCAGCAAGTGCACTGAGTCACTTCTAATTCTGAAAAAATGTCGTAAGTATTTTTGTCTTGTTTATAACATTTAGTCAATGACAGCTGTCCGGCCTAGTACAGCGGCCGCGCGCCTCGGCATTCCATTGTTACTGCGAGCACTGAACCAGATCTTATATAAAAAAGTTTAAAATTAGTTTGACAATAGCAAATTATTTGACTTGATTTGAATCGATGAATAGATGAATAATTTAACTTTTGATTATACACTAAAGGACAGGATTAATAAGTGAGATGATGTAAGACGTGATTGTATCATGGAATGTTAAAATTTACTCTTTGTCTCAAGTGATCGCAATACAATGGGTAAATCCAATCGTTAGGATAGCGTTTTTACATTTGTATAGGCCTTCAATAAACTAATCAGGACTGTCTACGTGGCAGGCAGAAAATGGTTCATTTCCTCTTTTGGTCAAAATGGCGGCTTCCCGGAGGTGTATTGGGCTCAAAAATGTGACTGTTCTTAGCGAGAGGGAGAGTGACGGAATCTGTGTGTGACCTTGTTGGCAGACAGTGTGACGTCAGAGTCACAAGACTGGTAGTCTGGTGGGAACACGTGATGTGTAGCAGGAGTATTGCAATGAAGGGGGCACTGTCGTGCCCTTTTCTTCAGAATAGCATCATCTCGGACTAACATTATTAGTTTTTGACCACATAATTCCTCTTTGTAAACAATTGATGTCTAAAAAGTATAATCTTTCAATAGGCCGTATTAGGTTTATTTTTATTGTATTTCTACAATACTGGTGTTTACATTTGAGCTTAAAATGTTTTATTTTTTTTCTCAGGTCCTACGTGGAAACCCTCACCACTGCTGCATTCGACAGCATAAAAGAGCTCAAAACTTTCCTAGTGTTGTCACGCACTCCATTTGTGACCAACAACAGCCACTATGACCATGATGATGACAAACTCACAGTTTGGCCTGGAAGACATGGAGGCCCTTCTTTGGGGACCTTCCTATCCCATGGCTGACGCCATAGACCCCCCATCTGTCATCCCTGACCGAGAGGAACTAGAGAAAGGAGGAGGAACCTCACTGGAGGGGGACACTTCACCTGTGTCACCCCTCACCTCCTCATCGCTGTCTTCTTCCTCCTCTCCTCCTCCCTTCTACTCCCCTCCTCCCTCACCGCCGGCTGTACTCCTCCAGGGGGACAAAGTTGGGACTGAGTCTGACCTGTTCCCCCTCCCCTGGTTGGGCCACCCTGGTCAGCTGAGACAGACCGTCTCAGATGACAGCAAAGGTAATGACTGTAAAATAATAATTATTATAAAAATAATTATTAATGTTTAAAAAGGCTTTTGACGTGTAAGTGTAAGTAAGTGAAAGCTGATTGCATATAAATATAATGACTCATTTTCCCCTACAGATGATGTGTTCGGTGACCTGGACTGGATGGCTGAGAGGGTGGATCTGAGCGAATTTGACCTAGAATCTCTGATTGGCTCCTGCAGTCCTACTGGAGAGTCTCCTACCACTCCAGAAGACCTCCTAGCTTCCCTGGATTGCCCAATGGAACTTGACTCCCTCCCAGTGCCCACTCTCTCAACTCCTGCTCTCTCGAGTCTTCCCTCTGCTCCTCCAAGTTCACCTCCCTCCTCTCCCACTGTCTGTTCAGAGCCCTCTATTATTACAGTAGATGAGCCTGAATCTTACATTGATAACCAGGGTGTTCCCTCGCCTCCCTTGTGCGTCCCAGAGCCACAAGAAGAGATGGAGATCAAGTCTGAGCCAGTTTCTCCAGACCCCTCATCCCCCTTGGTTGATTCTCCCTCCTCCCCAGCCTACACCCTGGACCTGGGCAGTGAAGTGGATGTCTCAGAGAGTGAGGTGAAGCCAGTAGTTGCTCCTGTTGTTCCTCAGGTCCAGAGGCTTGTACTCTCCCTTTCACCAACTCGCATCCTTCTTGTGCTGGCTCCTAAAGAGGAAGTCGCCATCACTACCACAGCTGTAACCACCACATCAGAAGTTGTTCATGCCCCCTCTCCACCAAGGTCCTCCAGAAGCAGACCATACCCTGAGCCCTCATATAAGGCTAGTTCCCCTTCTTCCAGTGCCATGAGCTTCAAAGCGAAGTCCCCTCGGGGTGCAGGTGGAGATGTTAGGGCACCTTTGAAGACAACAAAGGCCAAGAAACTGAAGAAGATGGAGCAGAATAAGACTGCTGCGACAAGATACAGGCAGAAGAAGAAATCCGAGCAGGAAGCACTTCAAGAAGAGCATGTACAGCTGGAGAGGAAGAACATGGAGCTGACTGAGAAGGCTGAATCAATGGCCAGGGAGATCGAGTACCTGAAAGAGCTGATGGAGGAGGTTCGACAGACCAGAGTCAAAAAAGGTCTTAGTGCTGACCCCTAGTGGTTGGAACTAACATTGACAGAAAATGAGATGAAGTATTTAGTGGGCTCAGCTGATATTATTTATGTCATGCGAACAAGTATCAGTATAGTACATTTTCTGTCCACAGCATGTCTTGGATGCAGAGTCCAATAAATCTGATGTTTGTAAGAACATCTGCTTTTAAATATCCTAACACTGGTATTAAATATATAATTGCTCCTTCACCTTTAGAGTAAACCTCTAGAAACAAGTATTTTCCATTCAGTATATAAACTTGTGTGCTATTTCTGATAATGTTTGTACATTTTTCCTATCTTTGGACCTCTTGCCAGTAGACTGTCTTTTTAACATTTTAAAAATTATATATTATAATGTAATCGTACCATCTTTATTTTAAATCTCTAAATAAAGAGTCTTAAACCTAATTGCTGTCATTCCGTGTTATTCCCTATGGGCATTAATTATTTATCATGGTAGACTAATTGAGGCAAGTCGTTGCTAAAGGATCATCCTGCTGCCTGAATGATTTATTAGAGTAGTTACGTAAATGTATTTATTTTGTTGTGCAACCGTGTGTTACACAAGGATGAATAAATTAACTTGTTCCTTGTTTGCATCACTTAGCACCAGAGCATTGTCAAATCTCATTTACACTGAGCAGGCATGTGAGATAATAAATGCGGATCTCTATAAAATATAAAGGCTAAACCACATTTAAATATGTCACAAGCTTAACTGTGCAGGAGATTTGAACATAATCTGCACAGTGAACTGAAATCAGTCACGCACAGATTTATGACCTTTTTTTTGAGAGTAATTTCAGCCTTTTTAGGCCCCGACACAGCCCTGGACCCAACACAAAGTCTTTGTTCTGGCTGTAATAATACAGTACAATGAGCCTGTGCATGTTGGTCTGAGTGGAGCCTCTTTTGAACAAACAAATTCTAAAGTGGATAATGGAGCCCGCCTGATGAGCAGTGTGCTGCAGACACGAGTATTCGATCAAGTGACGGTCATGTGAACCTAAAAATGCCATTTCTAAGTACAAGGGAAGGCAGTTTCAGATAAATAGCGTTCTCGTATTTAGCTTGTTCTGTCCCTCTGCTGATACATGTGTCAAACCTCTTGCTAAATGTGTGCTTAAAGAGAACATATGTATCTGGAAAACCAAAAGGAGAGAATGTAAGAGGGAAAAAAAAGAGTGCTGACTAGTGCTGACCTAGGCACAGCTTGAATAATATCACCAACAAAAATGCGGGCATTCAGCCCACAACACAGTAATTGGTCCAGGCTTTCATCCAGAGAGTTTAGGAATGATCTATATCTGGAAGAATGCCACTGCTAAGATGGCGCAGAGCTACTTAGAAACGAAAACACTTTATTCCAGAAAAATACTTGGCTAACTCTTTCCTGTGGAAATAACCTCATTTTTCAAAGGGATTTTGCAAGATGACTTCCTCCAAAAAATTACCTTAATACAACATCTTTTCCTCATGTAGAGTTGGTTTGGACATTCTGACATATAGTATAAATTATCTGGTGAGATGAGGATGCCAAGATCATGATATGAAAATTAAAGTAGACAATAGTATATCTAGTGTTTATTAACAGATATATTGGCAAGGTAAACTTCAAATTAATTTGTTCAAAAGATAAAAAGCAAATTTTTTTTTGGAACCGTCTTGAGGTATATGGTACTGCCTGAGCCCTTGATTTGTCTGCATCCAAATAAAAATCTCGGACAACTTCTTCTTCTTCTTTTTCTTATTATTATGTATTTGTTTTATCATTAAAATATTTGAACACTCTAAACCCTTCTCTTGATGAGGCTCAAGATGACTCATTTCACTCTGCTTTTTTTGTCCTATCTGTAATGTCAGTGTTCTGTGGGTGTAGTCCTAAAAAATTCTGCCTCTTATAATGCCATCTAGTGACAGCATTACATAATTACTACCTCGACTCCAGAGGCGTCTGCTTTGAATGTCAGAAAAACAATGTGTTTTGTTAATTATGAACACAGCAGCCTGTCAATAAGATCTAAGTGCACAACACATTAAAAAAAATACACAAATAAAAAATATAAAGGCCAAGAATACACAACAATATATCCATATCTTTTATTACTGTCTGAGAATGAGCAAAGTACTGATGATGCAATCACCATTTAGGAAGGACCACATAGGAAGAAAACGTCACCTTGACTACGGTAAAGTGGTAGAACTTACACAGTGCAAAATGCTTTGCTAAAAGCATACAATGTAACATATTTTACACTGTAAATATACACAGATAATACAATATCTTCACAGATGAGGTGGGACTCTAAGACTCCAAATGAACGTCTGAAACATCTTCATATGAAACTGTAAAGTCATGCTTGTCACACAGAGTGCTGCAGGAGCCTACATCGCTAGATGAAGCACAGTCAGTACTAGGGGAAGCAGTGTCAGAGTTTCTTTTTAGGCTAAGTCGTTTGTATAAAATAAAATATCATAGCACGGCAGTGGTGTCGGTCACATATTAGATATGCTTGTATTTGTACCGTTTAGAGCGTGAATTCCCTTTTTTCCCACTTTTTTCTTAAATTTTTTTTTTTTTTTTTTTTTGCAGTTGTAAAGGTAGAGGGTTGTGATGTCATACCAGAAATTCCCAGACTCATGAGAGAGAGAGTCAGAGACATAAGAAGTGAGGTTGCCTTTAGCTCTGTAGGCACTCGTTTTATATGCATGCGGTGTCTTAACATGCCTCTGAGAGCTGAATATATATATATTTAAATTTTTTTTCAAAACATCAATATCCGTGTCAGGAACAGATGTCTCAGCGATGTAGAAAAAGGTAGTAAAAGCCCTATGTGAGCTCGCATGGTTCATGAGGTTATGTTGTTTCTGTAGCATGCGAAAGCTTAATGTAGCCCATAGGATACGGCCCTGCGGCAGGGCTGTACTCCCACTCTCACGCTTTGATGCTGAGGCACATAGCTGAATCTACCTTGTCGATAAATGCACTGGATGTGTGACCACGAACAGCAGAAGCACAGCCCAAGTAGCTCTGCAGGGATCTGAGGCTGCACTCAATTTCAAAAACAGCCTTTCCTCACTGTTTTTTTATGAGCTGCTCGTGCGCATGAATGCTACAGCAGAGGTGAGCTGAGAATGACTATATTTACTGCTTTAGCTGAATTCTGTTTATATTACGTTAGCACAAGAGAACCAAATGAACCAATTCCAACCAAAGTGCAAACAGGGACTCTCTTTTACTTCCTTTAAACTAAAGCAATTACTCACAGAAAGACACCGATTTTGAATGAATATCACACTTATGTCTGCAATTTTTGCAATCAGCATAATCAGCATTTCTGTAAATGTACCAGATTTTGCCCTGCAGGAAGCGTTTCGACCCTGACTCCCTGAGCAGAAACTGACCAGATGTTTACAAAGACAATTTTAACATCACTCGTGTGAAAAATTAGAAAGTTGCATCTACTTTCATGTCTAAACACGTACTCTTATGATACCAGAGTGCACACACGAACTAAGGACTCACTTTTAAACTAGCTTGCACACATTTCAATACAAATTGTCCATGATTTGTTTGGACTTCAAATGGTGGCTTTTGGTCAAACCATTTCCTTAAACCATTCGTTATAAATGAGGGACAGAAATGGCACTTGATGCAGAAGGGGATTACTACTGTTAAAGTCCAGTCAAAACCCATGGCACTGCTGCAGACATGAATTCTCTTTGACTGACAGTATCTTGCATATGCATTTGATTTTGATTGTATGCTTTCAACTTGTATTAGTGCAGTCTGAACCCGCTGTGGTTACAATGATGATAGAGTCTTAACTCTGTCGTCTTGAAACAGGGTCTCTTTAGCAGCAGTTGATTTCCGTGTACATGCTCATGAACAGGGTTAAAGCTCGAATGAGCTCTTGGGTTTGAGGTGAGTGTTTTGCACAAGAAGTCTCAGGCGTGCTCATTCATTGCACCTCCAGTCCAGGTTGAGCTTTGCTCAGTGATCAGTGAGTTCAGTCTTTCAAACGACGAGATATTCAAGACGAGACTCCAGTTCTGAACCATATGTTTTCTCTAAAACTCTGCAGAGTCGGAGCAGGATATTTAGATGAGGTTAAAGTTAGACAAGGCGATGTTTGGGCCTGTTGAGGACTCAGACGAAAGATATAAAGCCGGACCACTTTCCTTTTTAGTGCGATTGCGTCACTGTAGCTGGCATCCTCGACAGTCGTCCTCAGGCTCAGTGTTGTCAGAAGAATAGGAGCTCTCCTCGCTCACTGTTGAATGCAACACAGTTACATAAAACAGGTGTTGAGTAAGAAACTTCAATGACAAGACACACAACACTTCAGACATCTTTGTATGCTCAGATGTGTATCAAGACAAAGTATAAAGAAAAATAAAACTGTGTGACTTACACCACTCGGTCTGTATGGGGAGGAAAGCCTTGTCTCCGTTCTCTCTGATCATCTCCTCTATCTTATCCAGCAGGACCGACACACTCCTGTCCTTGCCGGGGGTCTTACTGTCCAGGACGTGGTAATAATTCCCACAGTATTCAAGTAGTCTTTGCAGCTCCCGCCCACCTCTGAGAATGTGCTCCTCAATGGGCGTGCGGCCCAGCCAGTCACCACAGCTGAACAGCACCATGGTGTGGAGACAGGCGCTGTCACCAAACAGAGTCTCTATGTGAGCCAGGAGCGTTCGCCTCTTCCTGGCCGTGAGCGATGAGACGACGGGGAGGACCAGCAGCAGGGTGTGGGGTCCGGGTCGCAGGAGGGCGGCACCACGCTGGGACTCCTGGCGGATGCGCTTCGGGGTTCGCCTCACCGAGAACCAATCCCACCCCGGGGTGTCGACGATGGTGACCCGACGACCCGATACAAGCGCCTGCCTCCTAAGGCACAGCTCCGTTTCCTGGCCGGACTCAAAGTACCGACGGCCCAGGATGGAGTTCCCAACCGAACTCTTCCCAACACCCTTCCAGCCCAACAGGAGCAGTCTCAACTCTGTTAACCCAGGAAGACAGAGAGAGAAAGAAAGACCAGGAAAAAAAATAGGTCAAGGAAGGAAACTGTCGAGAGAATTTGATACCACTGAGAATCAAAGCAACATTAATTGTCCCCCAATGAGTAAGCAATTTCTCAGAACACCAAATACTGGAAGTTTTTGTTTTTCTAGGAACAACACTAGTGCACTCATCTCTTTCTCCACTGTGTGACTCACTCACTTAACAAACACACACACACACACACACACACACACACACACACACACACACACACACACACACACACACACACACACAC
>JAQMCX010000022.1:1175924-1190487 GCA_029814765.1 Acanthurus leucopareius | reverse complement strand
CACACACACACACACACACACACACACACACACACACACACACACACAGCTTCCTCATACCTCTGGGAGGTCCTCCAATCATCTGTTCCCTCTGTCTTGCATGCTCCTCCATCCTCATCCTCTCCTCCTCCAGAGCTCTCCTCGCCTGCTCTTCCTCCAGTAAAATCAATTCATTCACCTCAAAGTACCAGCCTGCGTGGCAGTGACAATAAATTATTCATTGTTTTCAATTGGTTCCCTATCGCAGCTGGTATATTCATCACTAATGCAGTAATTATAATATAGAAATCATGGAAGTGGCGCTCCGCTTAGTATAGTATTATTGAGTGTGTCACAGCACAAGGAATTTAACAATGTTATGTAATATGAGAAACAAACCTTGGTTGTCTGTGATCATTTCCTCCACCTTTTCCATCAGCTCAGGTACCTGTGTGTTATCTTCTGTTTCTTTCCGTGTGTTGTCAAAGGCGTGGTACCTGAAAAAAAAAAAATCACAATTTTTAAAGAGCGAAACACCAGTTAAACTCATGAAGTTCAGCTGATCTAGAGTCTTGTGAGTTTGTAAAATCAGTTGTATAATGTCTTCTACTGCCCTCAACATTAGAAAAAGAACAAAATAACCCCCAGGTGATGTCATAATGATGTCAGCAGGGTTATCCCAATGTGTGTTGTAGTATTAACAGTTTTTAGTCCTGTTCTATGTCTGTGTGTTTGTATACGTTTTGTGTTTTTAAATGTGTGTTGTTCTCTTGTTGTTGAGCCTGTCAAAGGAGAATGTCAGTTACTTTGTAACTGAAATTAAACTTTTTCTGTTCTTTTCTATTCTATTCAGTTATCACTTTTCATGTTTTATCTGTCTCTTTTTAGTCTGTTAAATTTAAAGAAATGCATTAATAAATCACTGGAGCAACACCTTTGACCAGAGCAAACAAGAGTCGATTGTTTACAAAAATAGATGCGTACGGATGCAGAAGTCCCCCTGAAATAACAATGCTTGATGATTGATTTTGCACTGAACTACTGAAACATAGCTGACTCATGGTGACTAGAAAAACCTAATACCTTCTTTACCAACAATGCAATGGGACTGCCAGCTGGTTTGTAAGAGGATTGTTTGATTATTTGTCTCACTTCTTTCTAACCCCAAATGGATTTTATACATTTTTTTAAGTTTGTAGTCATCAGCCTCAAAGGACACTTCCTCAAGTGACATCACTTGAGGCAAGTCATTGATTTTGTTCAGTTCCCTCTGGAGCCACCAAAAGCTTATGCAACTGCATTAACATCAGCAACAACACTCCCTCAGTGACGTGTAGAATCTTTGATGTGTAAATTTGGTGAAAGTCCACTTTAATCTGCATATTGAGCTGCTGTTGTGTTTTTTGCTCCAATCCCAAGATTCAGTGTTTTTTTTTTTGATCGATTAGCTTGCACAGTACAAACAGGGTTTGACACACATGATACTTTGATAAGAACAGGCTTTCAAGAGAGAAGAGAGAGGGAGAGAAAGTGAAGTGAAATAGAGAACAAGTTGTACCTGCTTCCACATCTCTCCACCAGCCACTGCAGGGCCTCTCCAGTGTTCGCTATGTGTTCTTCAATGAACACACCTTTAGACAGCTTGTCCACCCCAGTAAAGACCACCATGGAGTACCTCCAGGTCCCTCCACCCAGCGCCCCCAGCTGCTCCTCTGCGGCCCTCCTCTGGGTGTCAGTGAACGGCTGGGTGATCGACACCACCAGCAGGATGGCGTGAGGTCCCGGTGGGCAGAGAATGGCCCCCATGCACGGCCCCTCGCTGTCCAGACTCGGCGGGGGCTGTGGCAGGTTGTCTGACTCGGCTCCGGCGTTGTCGTTGTTCTCAGCTTCTGCGTTGTCCTCGGGGTCACTGGGTATGGCCCATGGGGGGGTGTCGACCACAGTGACCCGTCGGCCGTAGATCTCAGTCTGGCCCACGTTGCTGTGAGTAGTCTCTGTCCCAGAGTCAAAGACCTCATCCCCCAGGATTGTGTTGGCGGTGGAGGTCTTACCCGACTGTGGGCCCCCAAGGATCAGCAGTCTGCGTTCAGGGGGGTGTCGGCCCCTGGGATCCCCTGTTAAAACACAGCAAGATTAGATCTGAGGTTCCCCACATGGATGGATTTGTTCTTGTTCTTACCTTACCTTTGCCTTAAAGGAAATGAGTTTTATCCTTTATTCTCTTTTAATCTCCTGTTCGATCACTAAAGTCCTGTCCCGTCCTTAAAGGGCTTTTTGGAGATGAAGAAACTCCTGCATTCTTTCCACTGCAACATATAGTCTGATCCCTCTCCCTCCCTCGTTTCTGTCCTCAGTCCCTTCTTATCTCAGCTCCTTGCTACCTTACATCCATTCTCCTTAACTGCACCCTCTCTCATTCTGTTCTTTATCCCCTTCTCTCCCTCTAACTGCCTCACAGCACGCCTCCTTTATGTTTCCCCTGTTCCAACCCTTTGGAAAATGTGGATCAGAGAAAAGAAACCCTGGACTCCCTCCAGAGAGAATGGCATGCGAACAGAACATGATTTACTTTGACTAACAGTTTACACAAAGAGGATGCAGGTTTTGATGAACAGCATCACAGGGAGAGTAGGAATATTCAGAGGATGGCATGAGATATGATGCCTTTTCTGTGAAGATGACATTAGGGGAAAACACAGAGGGGAGGAGCAGGAAGTTTATTGATTCACCTATGTTACTCACTGCTGCTGACACTTTCCACAGAAGCTGCTAAACACAGGAAGTTGACTCAAGCAACAGTTTCACAGAATTGTGCCTCTTTGTGCCCAAATATGAAATGGCTTCGAGATTTGAGATTTTAGGGATGCTGTCACTGAATGAATGGTGATGAAGATGGGAGGTGTGCAGCAAAGGATGAAAGCCCACTCACCAGTGTCAGAGGCAGAGGACACAGCAGCCATCTTGTGTGTAGAACCTCTGGCTTCCTCCTCCTCTGCCCCCCTCCTCCTTCTCCTTCTCGCCTCCACGGTGGATTCCTCTTCTTGCCTCTTCAGAAAGCGACGAGTCCTGAGTGGCATGCAAAAGGCTGGCAGCTCAAATGCTTCCTGGTTCTATATTTCACTCTAACCCTCATTCTACTGCATTGTCACTCACTCTGTCTTCCGCTTCCTGAGTCTACCCCTCTCCTCATACCTCCTCTGCCATTCAACTTCTTGTCCTCTTAAAAATGTATGATCTTCCACACTCGCTGTAGCGTCTCTCTCCTTCTCCTTGTTTTTTTTCCTCTTGGCTCCTTCTTTTGTCTTATTTATCTGTCCAAGCAGAGGGAAAAGATTGTGCAACGCAGGAGACCAGAAGCCAAATCCAACCCTGCTGCAGCATCACGAGGAAGATGTCTCGTCATTTCTCATAGGCAAAACAGAGGAAGCTGTTCCTCCCACTTGGTATCACACAGCAGCAGCAGCAGCAGCAGTGTGGCACTGTATGCAGACTGCAGTCAGGAGGATAGATAGAGAGATGGACAGACTAAGAGAGAGGGTGAGAGAGAGAGAGAGACAGAGAGAGAGAGAGAAAGAGAGAAATACAGAGAGAGAAAGAGAGAGAGAGAGAGAGAGAGAGAGAGAGAGAGAGAGAGCACTCTGTTCTGTTTACAGCTGGATGTATTCCCCAGCTGCTGCATCGTGCACAAACATAGCTATTTATATGACGCCTGCAGATATAAAAAAAATATTTAGAGGCAGGGAGGGGATGTATACTGCATGAATAAATTTAAATATTGATATAAGACATGCTGCCACTGCTTACATAATACATGAAAGCTCCTATGAATAGCAGCTGACTATAAGACGTTATCTGATTCCATTTAAAT
This sequence comes from Acanthurus leucopareius, assembly GCA_029814765.1. Classification (NCBI taxonomy): domain Eukaryota; kingdom Metazoa; phylum Chordata; class Actinopteri; order Acanthuriformes; family Acanthuridae; genus Acanthurus; species Acanthurus leucopareius. The sequence goes on along the minus strand of JAQMCX010000022.1, from coordinate 1,186,640 downwards.
CAAAGCTTTGTCACCTTAGAGTGAACCATTTCTCAAAGATGCAAAACAAACCATGGGGTATTGAGCAGGAAACTGATAAAAATCATCCTGAGCGTCTGGGAACATTCTTTGCTCCTTATCAGATGAATTATACACGTTACATGGCGAGGTACATTTACGGACCCAGGAGAAATCACGGAAGACAGAGCGATACTAACAGTGGTTGTATGCACTTTAAAGATTATCCGTAAAATACATTCATACTTTTTACGGGCTTTGCTTATATTCTTTAAAGTTGCTTTTTTTGTTTGTTTTATGGAAAAAAAATAAGAGCAATTAGGCAATGAGCGTACACTGCTGTAAACCGTTACAAGTGTCCCATTTGGACCTCACGCCGTACGCCGATTTGCAGTGTCGTAAAACACCATGCGACGCTACACACTTAAGTCAGCGCGGTAACCTGGGAAGCTAGTGTGCGTCGGTGTGTGTGGGTAAAGGTGCAGGAAAGACCCTTCGTGTTTTTAGCGGACACCCCTCCTCGTCTCCCACAAACATGGAGGGAGCTGACGAGTTCATGAAGTACCGTTCACCGCTGGTGTCGAGGTACGCCAGCAAGGAAATGGCCTTCAACTTCAGCGACAGGAAGAAATTCACAACCTGGAGGAAGCTGTGGATCTACTTGGCTAAAGCTGAGAAGGTTTGACACATGCTAGCTGGATAAGAGATGTCATAACATGTGTCATTGCAATATTTGACTTCAAACACAGCTAATTTTACGTTTATGAGTCTTATGAACTAAAGTGTGCGACCTTCAGGGAGCCCTATCAAGTTCCCAGCTCTAAATTTAGTTTGAAGGAGGACCACATATACGAGCTATGCGTGGTTGTCAGTTCCTCAGCTGAGCATGGACAGGTCAGCTCTGAAATAAGCAGAACAACACAGAACATAAAACAGTTTCAGGCTACTGTTGACTTGGACTTTTTAAAATAAAATTTAATTTGATTTGAGCCTTGAATCTCAATAGCATTTTGATTTTTTAAGAAACCACTTCAATGAATGCATTGTGTTTAGTCTTATTAAAAACTTTTCTCTACATCCTTTATGCATATCCTATGACAATGAAACATAGCAAGCAATTTGAAAGACTAGCTACATACAGCTTATATGCAGCTGCTGACTTGTGTATGTTTATACAAAAGATAGCAAATAGCTCCTGTTTCCATTGATTGTTAAAAAATAAAAGGCCATACACTGTTCGACCTCATTACTATAACAACTAGACATAAAAAAAAGTGTTGGTGGAGGGAGATCCAGCAGCATCAGTGCAACAAACCATGATGTTTTCTGCCCCGCCCACTAAGATTTTAGCTTGTTAAAGTTATCTTAACCCTCAGTGTCTGACAGTATCACATGCATCAGTTCATTGATTGATTTTTATTCCAAAGGACATGTGTTTTATATTACTGCACCACTCCATGAAATGGAAACATGTTGTGCATCAGTTTATGTGCATTTTTACAAAAGTCAGTCTGACTTCTTTGGAAATTTGGGCTCCTCACTAAAATTTAAATGGATTTTTGTGGCTTTGAACAAGAATTGGCTGCACAGCATGAGACTGCAATGAAGACAGGGGTTATAAGGAAATATGCTCTGAGGCATCTGATACCCAGCCCCTATTTAACAAACCAGTCAAGGTGTATCAAAACAAGCATTAAGCAGGTGTGTTTCAACAAGTTGTGTGTTGTGGGTTCTACTTATTTCAAAATATATATTAACTTTTCTTTGTTGCTAAACTCTAAAGCTCTAAAGCTCATCCTGCAGCTCTCATCAATGCAGTGAGTGATTTTTGTATTTGTCAAGATGGCAGAGGGGAGGTTAATTCTCGACAGACCCTCTCACACGCATCTCACGTGACCTGTTACACACACACACACACACACACACACACACTAATCAGATCTGGTCAGAGTCCATCTTATCTTCTGTGTTTTGGCATGTTTCTCTGAGGGTCGGCTTGGCTACAGGTTGCTAGTGCGGAGTTAGGGAGGCCTGTGGTTGCAGCTGTGTGGTGTTCATGGGAAAATAGCATGCAGAGAATGTCTCGGTAACAGGAGACCCCCCACCCCTAAAAAAAGAAAAAGAGGCTGCATGTTAGCAGCCTTAGCGTAGCTCTGTCTAACACTCGTAACCTTTTCTGTTAAAATAACATTTATTCTCTGCAGATTTATTTCTTTGGTTTACTCACAGTCTGACCGTTGACCCTATCATTGGTTGATGTTATTGAGTCTCGTACTGTGTGATAACTCAGAGAAAGACTTGAGCTGCTTCCACGGATTAGACTCAGTTTCTTAATTAGCCAATTCTGTGGTCCAATCTCATGACTGTAGTATCCCAGTGGAAAAAACACCATCCAATCTAATCAGGATATTTAGTGCCTTCTCACGAGGAGAGCACATGCCCAGGCAGGACTGCTGAAAAGATGAGGAGATAACTAATGTCCTCATCAGACTTTTGGTCTCCTGTTTAAACATCTCAAAGTGATAAATGACTGTTTGTTTACTGTACAGGCAGCAAGCAGTCATGGATGCCAGATCACAGGCTTCAACGTTTGGCTGCAGCTACTGTTCCTTTGTTTTGTTTAGTTTTTTTCAGTATCACTTTATCTCCCAGTTGTTTTTTTCAGAGACAAAAACTGTAAAATGTTCACCACAGTTTTCTAGAGCCCAAACTGATGCCCTAAATCTAAATCTTTTTGTTTGTGCAAAACCCAAAGATATTCAGTTCACAGTGACATATATCAGAGAGCAGCAGCAGAATAGTAAATGTTAGCTTATTTTTGTATTATTGCTTGAAAATGATTCAAACTATTAATTAAATATCCAAATAGTTGCAGATAATTTATTAAGATAACTTTTTTGTCAATAAGCTAATCAAGTAATTAACTAATTGTGAATAATAATACCTACTTTTTAATCTCCTTAAGTAGTATTTCCCACCGATATATATATAGTAATTTCTGAGCAGTAATGTTAGCAAAAGGGGTTTTAAGAGTAAAATCTACATCACAGTTGAAAAAATAAAGTCAGTACAGTGTGATTATGTAATTCATCCTTATTCTGATAGACACACCTCATTTTATAGGACATGTTTAGTCCAAAACACTGTGTATTGAAGTTGTTTTGCCAGCAAAGTAAACTCCATCATTTTCCTCCTTTTTCTTCGTCTTCATGTTGTCTTCCTCAGGCTTTGGGTCTGCCCATCACAGACGCCCAGATTCAGGAGATGGAAAGCCACGAAAAGGACATCGACTTCGCCATGGCGGCTGAGGAGGAGCGCAAGCTCAGGCATGATGTCATGGCCCACGTCCACACCTTCGCACACTGCTGCCCCACTGCTGCTCCCATCATCCACCTCGGTGCCACCTCCTGCTACGTGGGGGACAATACTGTAATTATCACTGACATCATACACGCTGATGAAGCCTGCATTATTTGTTTGATAAGATTAAGAATTTCAGAACTTCTCCTCAGCTCGTCTTGTATGTGTGCTCTTGGTAAAAAAGTTGCCATCTCAAAAAATCTAATTCTTCATTGAAGGTATGCATGTTGTTCCCTCAGCACAAGGAGGTTTTCTTTTAAGGTTTCATGCCTTTTAAAGCCCAGTTCAGACTGAAGCTCCGCAATGACACAGAACCATTTTAGAACGTAGCAGAAAGATGTTGCAGCAGTGTGAACTGGCCCGTCACAGTTTGACTCAAACTGCTGCAGGTGTCTCTGCAAATCAGCTTTTCATATTGCCAGTTATAGATCATAAGACATGTCCACCGTTTCACCAGCATATTAGCTTGTAGAAAAGTCAGCTGGTCAAGTCAGTTAGAAACTGTCAGCTGGTCGAAATGGCAAAGTTAGGACTGAGGGAGGAGGGAACCACCTCATCAGTTTGTTTGAGGAGCAGCCATGTGTGTATGAAAAATAACCCTAAAAGTTTAAACATACATCCGAACTGACAACTTCTCCTCATCTGCGCTCGGAACATTGCAGAACTACAGATATGTTTTCACTTGTCTCGTCATGTATCGTTGGTCTGAACTTGGCTCAAGTTGTTCTGTTTTCCTCCTGTAGGATCTGATTATGCTGCGTGACGGATTTGACATCCTTTTGCCCAAGGTGAGCCTCAGCTGTTTGCAAGAAAACACGCCCTCTCATCCAGTCGTGCTTTTATAAAATTAGTGAAAATTGGGACATAGTAGGTCTTTTTTCTCATTGCAAACCTCAGCTGTTAAGTAGCGGGTCAGCTATGTAGAAATAATTTGTTTGCAGTGTAGCGTTACACAAATCAGATAAAAGCTTTTTTAACGTGAGGGTTGTGAGGGCGTGAGTAATAAATGTGTGTTATGCAATGGCTCAGTGCTTAAAACCCTTTGTCTTTTTGTCCACAGCTGGCCAGAGTCATCGACAGACTCGCAAACTTTGCTGAGAAAAATGCTGACCTCCCCACACTTGGCTTCACACACTACCAGTGAGTCTGAATGCAGCTGCAGCGTCCCCTCAACAGAGGCATCCAAAGTTTTCTCATGTCTTTATCTGTTTGCCTTGCAGCTCCTTCCTTCACTGAAATAGCTAAGTTTCCCCTCTGTTCTTCTTCTGCAGGCCTGCCCAGCTGACCACAGTGGGTAAGCGTGCATGTCTGTGGCTGCAGGACTTGACCATGGACATGCGTAACCTGCAGCGAGCCCGTGACGACCTGCGTTTCCGTGGGGTCAAGGGGACCACTGGCACCCAGGCCAGCTTCCTGCAGCTCTTCCAGGGGGACCACGACAAGGTAGAAGTCCACATAAACTCACTTGTAGACAGTGATGGAGATGACTATAAACTAAATTTAGAGACTTTGCTCAGTAATGGATTTAAATGTAACAATTCTCATTTGTCAATTATTTACTTCACCAGGTGGAAGAGCTTGACAGAATGGTGACAGAGATGGCTGGCTTCAAAAAGTAAGTTTAAAATACTTAGTAAAATCATCCACCTGTTCTCTTAGTATAATAGAAGAAATGTGATTAATTATAACAAAAGACAGGGAGCAAAGTAGATGAATTGCAGTTTATAGGGAAGTTATTGTGTAAAAACTGTCAAATGCCAACCCTAAATAAGGGTGGTGTTGTTTAACAGGTAACAGAGACTTGCTGAAATTCCTTGTTGATGTTGTTACTTGCCAGAGCCTACCTGGTGACCGGACAGACATACAGTCGTAAGGTGGACGTAGACTGTCTTTCCAGCCTGGCCAGTTTGGGAGCTTCTGTTCACAAGGTAAATTGAGGACATGTAGAAAAATGTTGCCCTCTAGTGGTGTGTAATGGAATTCTGCTGTGACAAACCTGCTTCTTAGCATATACTTACTGAAACTCTTTTGATCCATCTGTAGATCTGCACAGACATCCGCCTTCTTGCCAACCTAAAGGAGATCGAGGAGCCTTTTGAGAAAGAGCAGATTGGTATGTTTACTCTCCCTGTACAGTTTAATCACATCCAGAAACTCAAAGATTATCCTGTAACGCAGGCCACAGCACAAACTGTATATCAGCGTGACGTTTTCTCGCTCCTGAAGGTTCCAGCGCCATGCCCTACAAGAGGAACCCCATGCGTGCAGAGCGTTGCTGCAGCTTGGCCCGACATCTGGTGGCACTGATGGCCGACCCGCTGCAGACGGCTTCAGTCCAGTGGCTGGAGAGGACGCTAGACGACAGCGCCAACAGGTCAACTCTCCTAGTGTGTTGACATGTCTTTTAACCACAGATATTCTGATATGCTCAAGTGAAGCCACAGTGTTATTCAGTTCTTCAGTATTTGGGCTCTGAATCAGCACTGGGTTAAGCAGGGGAGGATTGATGGTTACTATTCTTGTATTTCCTCAATACCCCCTCTTTGCTCATGTGCAGGAGGATCTCCTTGCCTGAGTCGTTCCTGACAGCAGACATCATCCTCAGCACCCTGCAGAACATCACAGAGGGGCTGGTGGTCTACCCCAAAGTCATCGAGAGGCACATCCGCCATGAGCTGCCCTTCATGGCCACAGAGAACATCATTATGGCCATGGTGAAGGCTGGAGGGAATAGACAGGTATCCTAAAAACACAACAGCTAAGAGTGTCCTGACTTATGTTATTAGAGTTTACTAAAATAGACTCAAAAACTAAAACTAGGTTTAAAAAAAAACAAAACATTTATTTACTTGAAATTTTTGGAAACATGCTGCTGCCATCAAATTCAGAATAAGCATATATTGATAAAAATTGTAATAAAACTTAACATTCTTAAAAGACAAAAACTAATCTGAGACAAGCAAACCGACTCTGGAAGAAAACTGAATACAAAAATAAATAAATAGATAATTAAATAGATAAATAAAGACTAAAGACTAATGACTAATGACACTAAGGAAATAAAAAACTATCCAAAAACTGTCCTTCCTTTTTGTAGAGTTTTGTGCTTTAACTAGCATCCTTCTGCTCCCTCAGGATTGCCATGAAAAGATCCGTGTTCTGTCCCAGGAGGCAGCAGCTGTGGTCAAACAGGAGGGCGGCGATAACGACCTGCTGACCAGAGTCCAGAAAGACCCTTACTTTGCCCCCATTCTGGGGCAGCTGGATGCCATACTGGACCCTAAGACCTTTATTGGTCGTGCTCCTCAGCAGGTACAACATTAGCTTGTTGTCTTTATTCAAGCTGCCGTCCTGACTGTTTCTCTGCCATTATAAAGCCCTTATGGACAGTAAAGCTGTTTTCAAGAAGCTCATCTTTAATGTCAAACTAGTGCTCATTTATTCTGCTCATTTTCTTCTTTATTTCTTGTGGTGTCCAGGTGGCAAGGTTCCTGTCTGAAGAAGTACGCCCCCTGCTGGAGCCTTACAAGGCTAAAATGGATGTCAAGATTGAGCTTGAGCTCTGACACACGAACACAAACACAAACATATGCACATGCAGTTACAATGAGTTACACTCAAGGTCATCATGCTGTTTAGACTCAATAAAGAACAGTTATTGAAAACATTTCTCTCTGTCAACGTGTTTTCATTTCTGTGACATTTTCAAAATATAGTTTTACATTTTTGGTGAAACGTGACTCAAATAAACAGTGATTAATGATGGTATGACAAGAAATCATTTACATGATGCTTCAGTCATCGTCATTGACAGCAACCAAAGTTCATATGTGCCTAATGGGATTTTACAACCTGCTTTGTCGTTATAAACACAAAATTATAAATGCTAATTACGTACTTAAATATTTGTCTCAAAATACTTGATTATGACTTCATTTTTGTTCACTTATTTTTGAATGGTTAGGAATGCAGGATCCTGTTTAGAGTGTGTAGAGATTTGTATTTGTGTTCTGTCAACGGAAAGGAAAAGGTAAACTTTAGAGGGGAGGAAACACACAGTTAGAATTGGGAGGAACTCGTACAAGGGGTTGTAAATTTAAAAAAAAAAACAGCTCAAAGTCCAGCCCAGCCTGAAAATAGAAACACTCATGTTACCGTATGTTATGGTGTAGTGCACCACTTAATAATTCCCAGTGTTGTAAATATTTAAAAAAAACCCTTTTTTTTTTATTTGTTGCTTAGAATCTGAACTCCTGAATATTTTGTTTTTATTTTTCTTTGCCAACCCTCAACACCTTCAAACACCTACACCCTTCCTACACCCTAATCACACACAGCAGCATTGTGGTAAAGTTTATGAGATTCTGCAGACACAAAGTTCACTCGATGTGCCACTATCAGGGCAAAGATAAGCAGTGAATAAGCTCACATCCCCTGCTCGTGTCATTATGGTAATGGTGACTATGGACTGAGCTGCTCTGAATGAAGTTCTAACAGAGTTGCTCTTTAATCTGCAACCTGTCATCCCTCAGCACAGAGTGAGTACAAAGGTTTTGTCTCACACATACTTAAATTCATGTGATAATGTTTATTTTCAACTCTACAACAACAGTCAGTCTGTTTCTCTCCTATGTGTACATATGACCACTTGTCCTTGTAGGGAACACTTAGCAGTCGTGCGCTGTTCCCTTCATATGAACCAGGCAGCAGCAGCTGTATTGCAACATGTGGCTGTGGGCTTTGCTACCCATCAGCCTGGCTGTGTTTGGCACTGTGGGCGTCTGGACCGTGTGAGTATTCAGCTCCCTCCTCTACTAAATAACTCTCGGTCATTTACTATGTTATATCTTTGCTCACTATTTCACTATTTATTGATGTCATTTATTTATATGGTAGTGCTTTAGACTATGGCCCACAGATTTGTGTGTAAATATTTCCTCATGCAGGTTATCAATACAGAGTCAGTCGACAGAAAGGAAGATAGGCTATAGGGCACCAGGGATAATATTATTGCATTTAGCAAGAAGTTACATTGTAAAAATGTATTTTTTAATTCCATGGTATACTTTAAAAGACAGAACCAACAGGATGATTTATACACTTTTACAACAGAAAACAAAAACAAATTTAATAAAACAATATATATATATATACACAGGCTAACTTAATAACAATAGAATTTAATTTTTTTTTAATTTACTCCTTTTTTCGGTAAAAAGCGGAACAGAAAATAATGACAGAAGATTAATGAGATAAACTTGGAGCCTTCTGGTCTGTGGTGAGGTGTGTGTCAACCTCTATGCATCAGGTTGCATGATGCAACAACCTTACGCACACCAAAGCCCCCGCTGTGCCCCCAGAGGGCATGGCAGTTTTGTGTTTGTTTTTAACAATATAATCAATGTTAAATACATGGTTTAGTGATGTTATTGCAATACTGAAGCCTGGTTTTTACTACATTTCCTTTCTTACACATATTTCTCTCCTGGTATTCGGGCTCCTCAGTAATTAAGAATAAACTTAAAGTGTCATTTCTTTGTATTCAGCCTACATATTTGCTCAAGACTGAACAAACATACTGATGTTTGGTGACTGTTTTCTAAATCATCACAGTTAATACAGTTATTTAAATTCACAGTGTTTAGCACAAACATGTTACAGTTTACCATGAAAACTGACAAATTAAGACAAATTAAAAAATGACAAGTATATAATAATAACTAATATAGACTCAATTGCATTTTTAAGTGAAACACAATAACCTTGCGCTTATAACTAGTGGATGTGTTAAAGAAGATTCAGCCAAAATTCTGCTTGATAATTCATTTAAGTTTGAACTTTTCTCATAAAAATGTAAGAATAGTTTATCATGAAGACAAAGCCTTGTATTTAAGGTGCAGGCTGAGCTCCAATGTCACTTTGGAGGAGAAAAATACCCTCTTATCTCTCATGAATTGAATCACAATGTGTGTGTTTGCTCTCTGTCAGGTTTGCTGTGGCTGTAACAAATGGATCAGTCAACCTCACTGAGGAGTTTCCTTACATCAGGTTGGTTTGATTCCTCTCTGCCCACATGGATGATGAAGGGTAAATGGGAAAGTTTAACTGAATCAGCAACTGACATGTGAACCTATAAAACCAGTTTATTATGTTAACAAATTCATGTCCAGTAATAATAATTTGGATGATTTTCCCTCCTGTTAGTAAATGTGGCACCTACAACCCTCAGAGCTGCCTCTTCTCCCAGATCTGCAACATCTGCTCTGTTTTAGGTAATAAAAACATTCCTGTTAGTAGAAATCTTTGATCACTTAAATCTACACTCCTCTCAAAAATATGTTTTGCTTATGTTAATGTCCTCTTAAATGTCAGAACTTGACTATTCTGACTTGTATCTGTGCAAAATGCAAGGTTCTGAAATTTATGAATGCAAGAGTCCACAGATTTGGAAGTGTTGACCTGTCGGTTTCTGTCCTTTTATAAACTAGATGTTGGTATCATTGCTCACCATCTTTCGCCCTCTTCTCTCTCTGTTTGTGTCTCAGCTCTGTGGATCGTGGGGATCAGATTCCAGCAGGTGAGGGATTTTGGGGACCATGGAAAGGCCAACATTGCCAGCATGGTTTTGGGATTCATCTCCTCTGTAGGCATCTCTGTCCTTGGCAACTTTCAGGTGAGTGCTCGAAAGAATAAATAAAGTAATAAGGAACTTTCATATTTATTTTTTCAACCCATAATAGTCACTCTGTGCTCACTAAATCTCATTTCCCACTGCTCAGCAATCAGTCTTGATAAGTGCTCATCTTTTGGGAGCGATCCTGGCTTTCGGCCTCGGCCTCGCCTACTTCTGGGTGCAGCTGTTTCTCACCTATCGGGCTCAGCCGTCTCAGGACCGATGTTGCGTCGGGCCAGCCAGGGCCACCTGCTGCATCCTCTGCACCATCCTTGTCATCTTAAGTATCCTTCAGAACTGTGTTATGTAATTGAAATAAAAAAAGTAGCCGTTAACTGTAATACTTAGTTATTCATTTGGTTTGATGCAGCGTTTCCCTCCTCCATCCTGCCCCTTTATTCACAACATCCTAATATATTTGTTTTAAATGATTAAACTAGTATTTCAAAGATATCTAAAACTGCTAATAATCCTTACTTTAAAAAAAACTTACTCTTTGTTTAGCTATTTCTAAACATTTACCATCTACTTATTATATATATATACACACTACCAGTCAAAGGTTTGGACACACCTTCTCATTCAATGTTTTTCCTTTATTTTCATGAATATTTACATTGTAGATTCTCACTGAAGGCATCAAAACTATGAATGAACACATATGGAATTATGTAGTAAACAAAAAA
>JAQMCX010000022.1:1089812-1165602 GCA_029814765.1 Acanthurus leucopareius | reverse complement strand
CACACACACACACACACACACACACACACACACACACACACACACACACACACACACACACACACACACACATCTCAGTCAATGTTCTTGCTAAATCCTACTGAAAAAAAATGAGGTTTTTAACAGAGAAGCTCATTCATAAAAGTTAATAGCTGCGGTTATGAGAGTATTACTACAACTGAGGAATGAGTGATGGCTGCTGTTTTTACTAGTAACAGTCTGTCCAAAACTGAGAAAAGAAAGGGAAAAAAAGAAGGAAAAGAGAGACAAAAAGAAAAAAGAAAGAGAAGAAAAGAAAAGAAAGAAAGAGAGAGTGATTCCCTCCACCTGTTGCCCCCCTCCTCCTGCCTCCTCCCCAGACTGGTGTAGGAGAGAGACGTCCTATGATGTCACGCTCGGCTCTGTTCTTCCAGACAATACACCCACACCTCCTGGGTTTCCCCTGCCCTGGCAACAGGGGGAGCTGTTGTGTCCTGGTGGTATGTATGCTATGACTCATCGCCTCCTTTCTCCCACGCAGGACATATGTACAAGCTGTGGTTCACACACACACACAAACTCATACACACTCACACACATGCTTAAACAGCCATACACAGCTGCTGCCAACTGGAGCTCCATAGTGATGCACAGACACACACATACACAAACACACGGTGCATCAGCGAGCATGAAGTGCAGTGCATGGACAAAAGGGACAGGGGCTGCATGTAGGGTGTGGGGGCGGACTGATGGAGATGTTGCCAGGGGCGACTGATATCCCAACACAGCTCTGACCCCGGTAACGCCTTTGGCTCATTGAATCAATGGCTGTATTGATACACATGGAGAGAGTGAGACAACAGAAAGAGAAATGAGAGAAGGACAGAGAAGGACAGTGTATGTGAGTGTGTGTGTGTGTGTGTGTGTGTGTGTGTGTTGTTGAGTGTGTGCTTTATGTTTTGCTGTGTTTATATGATTGATTGAGGTCTACATACTTGTGTTTGTGGTTTTTATCAAAAAGCTGAAATGCAGAAGGATGGTGTGTGTATTGTGCATACATGTGTGTTGATGACATAAAAAGTGGACTGTGTGACTAGTGAACATGTAAAAGACTTTGTCCCTTTTAGTCCTGTATGTGCTCTCTAACGGTGTGAGGATAAACAAGTGAGTACCTTTGGGAAAAAAATGTGTTCAAAAAGATTTGTTAAAAACAGAGTTTAATTTAAAAAAAAACATAATATTTGATACATATATATCTAAGAATAATTGATTTTCAAAACAACTATAGATAAGAATTTTGTTTATGTTATGAAACCTTTTGATGTCTGATTTTCTCTTTTAGTTTGTTTCATTTTGAGTGGCTCTTGTTCTCTATGCTTCTTCCTTGAAGATATAAAATGCTCAACAGGCCATGTGCATCTTTGGAAACTTTGATTAAAGTTGTGCTGTGCAACATCTGGGGTGAAATCAGAGTTTAGGAGGAGGTTAACAAAATAAAAAAAACTCAACAACCTGTTGATATGGTGAATGATTTCATCACAGTGTTGTATTCTGACTCAGAAAGTAAAACAAAAGTAGTAGTTATTGAGTTTTTGGTTTGTGAGGGCCTATAAAAGAGCTGTCCACGTTGCACATTGTCAGTATGTAAAGTTGTTAATCAAACAGACAAGGGGCAACATTTATTTGGAGTCATGTTTCTACCCAGTTTAAAGTCTGACATTTACTTTGCTTTTATATTTTTTAAGGACTCCACCAAGGCTAAAGTACTACATTCATATACTATCACATAATGCATGTGGTCATTTTAATGACTGTTAATATACAACCTGATCGCCATAAAGGACTGACAACAGTTTATGTCCATATAAACCACAGTTACATACATTTTGTACATTTTACATGTACACATTAACAGGAAAAAACAATACTTTAAAAAAAAATTGTCAAATTAACTGTAAACTATAGCAGATAAAAAGTTAGTTGGTACAAAGAGATAATAAGCACAAAAATCACCAGCAAACATGGTTCATAGCAATACATGTACAGGCGAGGCTTTTTTTTTTTAGGATCTGTCTGTCTGCAGTAGCATGTCGTTCATACATCCTGATATCCTGACAGTGGATGAGGATAAGGTTGTTCCATACGGTAGGGTGCTGTCAGGATCTATAGCTGATCTGCTGATGTGGGGGCCGATAAGGGAATATCTACAACAAACCACCTCTGGCCATCAAAGCTATCCTACTATTGTTCCCCCACGCACAGGAAGCAAGGTTTGTTGTGTTATTCTTGGATGAGGGAGAAAGAGTGAGAGAGCTGGAATAATGTGCATGTGTGTGTGTTTGAGTTTGGTTGCTGTGTGTGTGTGTGTGTGTGTCTTGGGGGGGGGTTCTGTCTGTGTTTTTTAATATGTGAACAGTGTTTCACATGTGTGTGTATCAATCGGAGTGTTGTAAACGGCAGAGAGGTGAAGAAATCGGTGACTCTACCTGAGTCAGAACGGAAGAGGAGCTTAAGCTGCCCTCTGCTCAGTGGAACATGGAGCCGTGCAGGAAAACACCTGGGAACCGGAGGGAGAACAAACAAACCCGGAGGAGGGAAGAGGAAGAAGAGGGAGAGGAGAGGCAGGATGAGGAGGGGAATTAAACAGAGAGAGTGAGAGAGGCAGAGCAGCTGCTGTTGAAACCATGTGGAGTCCAGGAAGAGGAAGAAGAGGATGGAGCGAGAATTCCGGTTTATACGTCAGTGTAGCATCGCTAAGACTGAGCTGCCTTAGAACAATTTGGTTTGAGGGTTTTTAAAAGAAATCTTAACACTTTCTGCCTGTTTCCAGTCTTCCTGCTAAATAATTTCTAGCTTTAGCCAATCAAGAAGACAGATATAAGAGTGTTATTGATCTTTTATTTAACTCTTGACAGGAAAGTAAATAAGCATATTGCCCAAAATGTTGAGCAACTGCTTTAGAATTAATTTTTTGTACTTTTCTCTGCTTGGGAATCACTTCTTCCCCGTGTGCCCTTAATTTCTTGTTAGTCAAATAGACAGTAGATTAAATAGTGGACAGAGCCACTGAGATGTCACACGCTGTTTGTGGACTACAAACACTTTACTACAAAAAAGAAAGCTAACTAGCTATCATTATCTAAGCATAAACTGGACATTACAAGACAAAAAAGTAACACAAACATGCACTATAAAATGGCCCAAACAAGGCAGTTATAGGGCCAACTGTTGTGCAGACATCACATCCTTGACACAGTTCTTTGCTGCCGTGCAGCTGAACTGGGCCACTCTAAAGTTTCTTCCCACTCTGTCTCTGCAGATGGCATTGTTTTCAGACACAATTTTCATTGTATCTGGAGTAGGAGGGGATGGAAATCACTGCTACAGCAGACGCCAAGGGGTTTTGTACTCAACGACCCTTATCGCCAGGCGAGAGTCAGTTGTGTACCCTCTTGCCAGCTAACCCCCCACCCCCCACCCTTCGGTCATGCTCCCCTTCTCCACCCCTCCCACCCCTGTCTTCTGGGAGGTAAAGCCTGGATTTCCCCGTTTCCACTCTCCCTTGCTCTTTAACAACTAACGTCTCTCTCTCACCCTCTCATTTAGCACCACTCCTCTCATTTCCTTTCGTCTCCTGTTAAACCATTATGTCCTTTTATTCAGAAAGCGTCCTCCTCCCCTTTTCCTCCCTGCCTACCTGCTATGATAACCTGAGATATACCCTGAGATGCATTATTATATCAAATCAGTTTATTCTGAAGAGGGTTATGGTTATCGTTATCATCAAAGTCTCATCCATCTCCTGGTTCTCTATAAAATTCCCAGATGTGGTTTAAAAGTTGTATTAGCACCATTTTCATGTTCAAATATGTACATACTTGTGTGTGACAGTTTGTCCTCTTTATGCTCTGTTTCTTTGCTTGCCTAGAACTTCCTCCATTCACCTACATACAAAGTGCCAACATTGTTTTCTCTTTTCATTCTCTGCCCTAAATCTATCAGATAAGCATTTCCCTCTATGATTTAATTACCAGGTACGGCAGAGATATTTAAGGCATTTTCGGATGCAGTTTGGTATTCACTGAGTGTTTCTCTGCACAGCTTCTGTGCTGTCTGGACCTGTCTAATTGTTCTTGTTGATTACAGGGTCCTTAACTCAACCAAAGTATTAAAACTTTTGCATCCTACTAAGTATATGTGATATACTGTGCAAAGGGACAAAGTGCAGAGAATGTGTGTGTTTGTTGCGGCGTGCGTGTAACAGATGCACTGACGTTTAAATATTTGTGGGCATGTGCACGTGTGCGCACAGTGCTTATTTATGAGTGTGTATGTTTGTGCAGCATATTGTGCATGTTTGGCTGTGAGTGCAGGTGTGCACCCTCGCTCTGTATAAAAGCCTTCCAAGAATCTGTACTGAGGACTTGACATCTATGTAATTTATGGCACTCTAAGGATTTTCAACTTTCGGCGAGCAGCTGCGTGGCAAAACAACAAAGAGAAGTGCTTCCAAATTACAAAGGTGTCAAGTCTGGGTGTGTTACATTAATTACCTGCCTTCTCCTGCCTTCATGCCTTTTCAGTGGATCTTTAGAGTCTATATTTTTCACTTAACAGACCTAACAGAATCATATACCATTCTAGGGTGCTTGTACAGCCTAGGAGAAGGCCTGTGTGAAGATTTCTCAAGCAGTTTATCCCCCCCCGACGCCCCAGCAGAGATAATACAGAGTTTTTATGTGTCATAAGAAGTGGATAGAAGTGTTAGTTTGTCTTCTGTCTAGTGTCAAATTATATACATGAGCGTGTACCTGTAAATTTTGTACTGTTGCGGCCTTAAATTGAAAGCCTAAAATTAAAGTACCACATTATAGGAGACATTTCAGACAGCCATGCAGGTGTGATGTTAAGGACAAAACATAGCAACAAATTTTGTCCAAGCATTGGACAATTTATTTTAAAAATGTACCAACTCAAAGTGCCTTTAAAAAAACTCCTAAACCTGCACAATTCTGCATTCAAAACATGCAGAAACGTGAACAGGCAGGCACGATACAGTTTAGAGGTATTTACTTAACCACCAACAGCTAGCTTAGCCCCTGTGACTGCACCTAAATGGTTCTTTTATCCAAAAGGCTTTACAATTAGCCTCTCATTCATCCATTCACACACATTCTGGCACACTAAATGACAGTGAGCTACAATGCCGAATAACAGGTAGACATGTGAGATTGGAAGAGCTAAGGATCAAAATGCCAGATTCAATGTGACAATGGCTGAAAAAACGCTCAAACTGACCTGTCTGCTAAAGCACCATGTTAGCCTCGCATGTAAGTCCTCAGTTTACAAAGAGTTTCCTCTCCCTTCCATTGAGAATCCATCGTGCCAATTTTCCTTGTGCAGACTGAAGCATCTGAGCACTCGTTTGAGCTGTGTTAGTTTTTAATGTTTCTGCAGTCACTCGGTTGTCCAAACTAGATCAGTGATATGGCAGCAGATACATTCTTGATGCTATATTGACCCCTGGACTTTCTGTGTATTTAATGCTGCCTTACTTTTGTTTGGCCTCTTGGTTTTATTATAATTTTATACTAAGACGCGTGCACTGACAACACAAATGCAACTAACACGCCTCAAAAATTAATATTCTTTCTTAGCCTATTTTATTTAGCAAAATAAATCTTTAAATTTGATGGGATTTGTGTGTCAATATCCAGTTTTTGCATGGAAAGGTTACGACAACTAGGTCAGCCATTTCAAATTTTTGGTGTCATAATGTGAGTGAACAACGTCATGTTTTCTCTTCCCGGATGTGAAAACGTGCAACCTACTGACCCAACACTGCAAGTTTACAACAGTAAATGCTTCACAGAAGTGTTGAGGATATTAATCCTTAATCAGAGGCGACAAAAAAATTAGAGTGTAAAATGTAGGTTCTGTAAAGCACTTATGAAAGACAGGATCTATTAATCATACTACACACACACATACACACATACAGGGGTGCTGATTTTTGAGAGGAATACCAGATGACGGACCATGACACACTCAGCTCCGCGTCATCAGGAAGCAACCTTGTAAACAGGAATGACTGGGAGGAGGCTCAGCCGAGTTCAGGGAGGCATTTTTAGATTGACTGTTACAAATACACCTGTAATCCTGTCGTCCTCTCCTCCCTTTCTATTTCTACTTCCCTTTCTATTTCTGTTATGTGATGAATCCCCGCCGCCCTCTTGTCTGTCCGACATACAGATCTTCTGTATTTTTTGCCATGCATTGCTCAATGAACTCGTTCTCTTTCACTCCCTCTTCTCTAAAAGTATGATAACACAGCTGAGTGATATAAAATACACAATGTTTCATTGTCCTTCTGTTTGAACCAAAAATTCAATAAATAAACCTTAGACATACATTATATAAGCAAGAAACATTTATTGATATGTAACGGTAAATATGGTGAATGTGTGGTCAGGTGATGAGGTACTGAAAGCCAGAAAACCACTGTTCATTATCTGAACCATAACTTTTTTTGAAATGTAGTAAACATGACAAGTGATGCACTTTACTTACAAAACATACATCACATATCGCACTTATTTGAACAAAAACATCTTTACCAAACCTTACCAATTAGTTTTGTTGCTGAAAACAACCCAAACTACAACTATCTCACAACATTAGCTTGATTAAAAAATGGTACAATGTAACTGTAGTCTCCACAGATCACATATGCTGTTTTGGTTGTCACTGGCACATAATCAATCATTGAAATATTGGGAGGTGTCAAAAAGTGCTAAAAAACTTTGCATCCGATTTTACATAATATTAGAAAAAGATCCAGCTGTTGATAAAACATTTTAGTCAGAATGGAAAAGGCTGATTATCTGACAGATTACTGATGTTAGGGTTAGGGAATGACTAAAACAGAGATGGAAAATACATAATTAAGATGATAACAAGTTGCTAATTATACGTGCATGTTTGTCTTTTAAAGTTGATCGTATGTTTCATCTTTTATTACAACACAACCTTTGAAATTGAGTTGGCTCAGTGCTGATAGATTTGACTTACGATTGACAGGTTGTCACGTGTTTGTTCGTCAATAAAGGATCAAACTAATGCAGCATTGGATGAAGGTGTTAAAATTCATTCATCAATGTAATACTGTAGTGCTGTCACACTGAGAATGAATGACAGAGTGAGTGCAGCAGCTTTTGAAGGACGGGGGCAATCCATTAGTACAGCTGTTTATAAAGCAAGTACAGTAGGCCTGTGTGCTCTCAGAGTAGTTCAGTACAGTAGAGAGTGGGGTCGCCCCCCGTGAACCAGGACAGGGAGGGGAGGCTGGCAGAGGAATGCTGCTGTATACAACCTCTCAGAGCCGAACAAAACCAGGCATTCCTCATGGAGATGTTTATACTCTGCAGCGTGGTGTGGTCCATCCTTGCTGGATCTGTTAGTGTCATCGTCAGCAGCATGCTCATCCAACAGAAATAAAACATATTCAGAAAAAAAAACGTTGACGCATTGTGAACAGCTTGGTTTGTTTTTGGGGACTTGAGCCCCATTTTTGGCAAAGACTAAAGAAAGAATACAGAATTTGCACTCAGGAAGCCCATGAACATGCTCCTTTAACACTACATCATAAAAATAATTAAATAACAGAAGATTTGATATCTTAGCAAACTGTTGCTGGTGCTAAATTAGGTGTCATTTTATGCATGTGCAACGATGACAGTATCTAAAGTAGGCTGGACTTTAAATAATTAAATAATATGCAATGCAGGACTCAGTTATTTTCCCACAAAATGTATTTTTGTTTGGACTTCCTCATATTTACATCACATCACATCACATCACATGAAAAGCTTTGCTTATTTTCTTTGACCAAACCAAACCAAAACAAAGTCAGTGATGTCTGCCGCAGACCACACATTCATGCTGCATGAGTCAGTTCTTGGCTTAATGATCTGATGCATTAGTTAGATCCTTTATATGAAAAAAACCCACAAGTTTACATGCCCCCTTTTTGCACTTAATCTGTAAACTGTTAATTTTGAGCATGATGGTACAGTTGTGTTGGGCCTGCAATAACCTTAAACATGCATGAAGAGTACATGCTGGCATTAGCATACAGGATGCAGCCTTAAAGGGCTCATGTGACCTGTTACAGTTTCATGGCTGTGAATTGTCTTCACTTGCAACAGCAGGACTACAAACATCAGAAAGACAGATGAAGGCTCTGGTTGATGATGCACTGTGAGAGAAACTGAGGGTCTCTATATGTTCTCCTTTGGATAGATTAGCATGACTTTTTATCAACAGGCATTTTTTATTGGCTTCTATTGATTTGGCCACTTTGCATAACTGATTGACTCTGTCCATCTATCTCTTTTTTATTGTCTATATTTTCCTCTCTAGCCCTGTTCAAACAATTCCAACAATTCTTCTCTGTCAGTCCCCCCCCCCCTCTCATTCAGACCCATTTGTTAGCTGCTGTTGACAGATCCTTGCTAAGACATGAAGCCTTTGAGCTGTTTTAACTTTTGCAAACCAGTCACAGCCACACTCAGCTCATTCCTACCAGGTTCAAAATGTAAAATTATGACAAAAGTACACCTGTAAGCATATCATTATATGACCAGAATCATTTAGAGCACATTATAAAAGGCACATAGTGTACTATTATTATATTATTTCTTTAAAGCATGATGTAACTGTACAGAGTAAAATATCTCCAGTACTTTTTTCTGTGCTCCTGAGTTTACCCCTGTTTGATCCGATTCAGCCACATTCCTCCTGCTGGGAGTGGGTAACCTGAGAGCCGGGGTGAGCGGTCATACTTGAGGCTTGAGGGGCCAACTAATGACTTCCCATTAGTCCATTTGGTCAACATGAGCTGCTATTATCTCTGAGACACGCGCAGGAGAGACTGTATCCCCATGACTAATTGAGGGGTCAGTTGTCTCCTCTCTTAACTCCAATGCGTGTGACAGCAGCCAGACGTGCACCTCTGCACACACACACACACACACACACACACACACACACACGTGCACATACACAAAAATGCATGGTCCTTTTGTACAAGAGAAATACAGCAGATTGTTTTTCATCTAGTAAAACTGATAGTGTGTGTGTGTGTGTGTGTGTGTGTGGTGAGAGGGGCAACTATGCGATTACTACGTCAAATTAACCACTGAAGCTTTTCAGCCAGCGATGGAAAAACGCATGAAATGAAATGCCATCATTGTTCAATAGGAGATTAGTTCAGGGTGCTCTGACCTTCTCCGGATCTTCTGAAAAGCTCTTAAATATTTGAGCGAGTGCTGTCATTTCTCACTCAATTGTTAAGCATAGAGAGCCCTCTGTCCTCCATTCATGGTGAAAGTGGCCATCAGCTCGGGACAGAGCGTGTGTGTGTCGGTATGTACGTGTGTGGTGGTGTGTGTGAGCCAATATTTGAGGGGGTGTGATCCACTTCCACACAACATCACTTTAATGTGTGAATGGTCTTCATGTGCAACTTCACTGAGTCTGTGTGTATTTGTGTGTACTGTAAAGGTGCTTGTTTGCACATGCACGAGTGTGCAAGAGTGTTTTTCAAATGCATGAAAAGTTTATGATGAGTCATTAAAGGCAAAGACATTTTTTTTACTTGCACTGGTCAATTGTGAGATTTTGAGCTATTTTACATTCATAAAATGTCTTCTTACATACAACATTAAAAAAACTCCAAAATACCAATGGGAGTTGATGTTAGTTCTGTTTTTGAAATATATGCAAACTAGTGCATCATAGTTATAGAGCATCATTTGCATATTTATACAAAAATAATAGAATACTTGTAACACAATGCTTTTGCAATGAAATGAAGCTGTAGTCTACTGATGCTATACTACTCAACCAGAAAATTGTGTAAATTGATTAATTATTAGTATGTTGATGAACAAAAAAAAAAAAAATTTTTCATATGCATGCCAAGGAGGAGTTGAGACGACTCACAACTGGAGGATAAAAGCTGTTCTTAATCTGGTGGTACTTCTGTATCTCTTGTCAGGTGGCAGCAGGGTGAAAGCAGGGTGAACAGGCAGTGACTGGGGTGAACACTGTTACTTAACATCCTTTAGGTTCTGCACAGGTGTCTCACCTCACTGACATCACTAATGCTCAGTAAAAGGGTACCAATGACACTCTGTACTGTTCAGTTTGTGATGCTAATAGTCTTGATGTCTATATTAAACTGTTGAGGTTTAATTGTTTTCACTTGCAGTGTCTTTTTCTGTCACATAATAAAAGTATAATTGTTCAGCACATATCTTTAAGTGCTGTTTGCTTTTTTTTTAATATATATTTTTTTATTCTGAGCCAGACATCAGTTACACTTTCATTAAACTTTCCAGATTTCATCTTATTTGTTCAAAGGTTTTTATATAAGTGTTGTTAATATATCATTCATGCTGTGATTTATATAGTGTTTTATTCCTACAAACAAGGCGAAAATGTTTTTTTTTTTTTATTACTGTGAACAGCATTTTCTGGTTTACGGAGCAGTAAAATGGAGAGAATTTAAAATTCCCTCTGTTAAATGTATGCAAATCACAATTCCTTATTTGCATTACCAAACATAAAATTTTGTGTAACAAAAAACATTCAACTGAGGACATTTTATGGAGGTATTTATTTTGGAGCTTTAGATACAGGTGCATGTGTAGTGCTCTTATAGATGTTTGGTAAGTTGTTGCCTCTGTGGGGGATGATGGATGGCCTTCTTGCAGTGGGACTGTAGTGAGATGTGAAAGCCACAGGTGTGAATGTGTGTGTGTGAGACAGAGAGAGTTTGCTATAGTGTGACCTCAACGCAGGTCCCGGTGGGAAAATCCCTACCTCAAGTCAAGAACCCACATCCTCCCTCCCCTCCTCATCCTCTTCTTCCTTCTCCTCCTCCTCTTTCCCTTACAAACCAGACACACCACACACTCGTGAGCAAAAAATAAAATTTGCTTTGACGTGTACATGATCATAAAAGTGGCAACACTGATAGCATATGTGGAAGAAAACGCTTTCAAAAACCAATTAAATCCTCAGTTTTATACCTTTTTCTTCCCTTTTGTAAAAGACAGTCAATATAGGGAATATGTTCTGAAATATAATTGTATGTAAGTTTCACTTTTTTTAACACAAGTTTATTATCCATCTTTATATACAACAAGGTCTTTTTGATTATTTCACTCAACATCACCACTCCGTTGAGTTGCATTGCAGTGGTATCCTTAGTCACAGTTCCCACCTCATACAGCCACTGGCCTTGGTCAAACGTGCGAATATGAAACGGAGTGTAAATATAGCTCCATAGCTCAAGCTATTTCCTCCAATGACTCTTGTTAAAACAACAATGGCATCCTATTATTCACCGGACCATGATTGAACTGTAAGAAAAAACTCAGTGTGGGGACATTGTTCATAGTTACTGCGCAGTGCTGTCTGAGCAAACTGTGAGATATCTGCCTCCAGTCCGAAACAACGTATGAAATGAGTGAGCAGCATTTTTGTCCTTTTATGCACTTCATCTTCCGAATGTTTTTTTTTTTTCATGATAAAAACTTTGTTGCTCTTTCCCCGTTGTCATGTATCAGTATATGTCCTCCGGCTGGCTGGCTGACAAGCTATTTTCGGGGCCTGGGGTCGGCTGAGTTTGAGCATGCAGAGTCACTGCAGGCATTGTTTAAAAAATGTTCCCTAAACATGAGTGACCGTCAAAGGTCAGAACTCTGAGAATAACTCCTGTGATATTTAGAAATACCTTTTGTTTCCTGATAGCCCTGCTAGCGGTGATGCTGAGGTAACAAGAGGAGTCAGTTGGCATGGCAACTATCCATGTGACCTCTCCAGCAATAGCACCTGCATAAAGGTCTGTTATGCAATAGGCTGAATTTAGGGTCATGGGTTATGCATGAGTGCTGACTTTGCTTAAAGCACCTTTTGGCTCAAAAAAACATCAATAAGTAGAACACCCATTTTTTAAGTCTCAGTCTTAAAAAGTTTCTCACCATTCAGAATAGAGGAATATTCAGATCCTCAGTACCTAGATTACACAATGAAAAATTACTCTATTACAAGTCAAGTTCTGTAGACAAAATCATTAAAGTAAATTAAATCACTGAGATTGTCAAAGTAGTAAAAGCATTTAGTGTTAGTCAGTGTTATATTACAGTATCATATACGAGCGGTGATTGTTAAATTTATGGCCTGAGGCAAAATGAGTCAGTTTGAGAAATAAATGATTTTTCAGCGTATTCTGCTCCTACATTTCCACTCCTAGTCTTGCAGTCCTAGAGCGTACGGATCCCTTCTTTGAAAAGTTGGCATCGTGGATCTCCAGAAAGTGAACCAAAGCAGCCATGACATCATCAATACTATTAAAATGGTGAGAACTGACCTCCTTCTTCATCTTGAAATAGAGTTAGTAGTTTGAGGATGCCCAGACAGGTGAATGGGGCGAGTTTGGACAAATTCAAATATTCATCCCTGAATGGAAGCCATCACTTGCATGAAGGCCAGTGTTGTCCATTTTCCCTGGTGGGGCTGACTTGCAAACTTCAAATACCTGAGACGGAAAGACCACAAAAGTTATTAAGTGTAAATTTTCTGAGTGATTTACTGATGAGTTGAAGTGCATCTGAAGGTAATGAGAGGTGTGAAATTCATCTCCTTTTACTCTAAACCATGGACTTAGCAACCACCCCTCATGAGATTACTGGATTGGAACAACAGATAAATTACCAAAGTAGCATTTAACTATTGTAGTTCAACAAGTTGGATTCAGTTTTACTTTATTTTGGCTCCCTGTAGATTTATCACACCGTGTAACTGATGATTGCCAATGCTTAATGACTTTAAAGCAAAAATATCAGGCTGTAAATGTTTTGTATGACAGTAACCTTTTTGTAATATCCTGTTTTTCTTAAATATATATATTTTTTAAGTTGTTTTGTTCATTCTGTGTCTGCAATTCTGTAACTTTGCTGCTGCCTATCTTGGCCAGGACACTCTTGACAAGGAGATTTTTAATCTTAATGAGATACTTCCTGGTTAAATAAATGTTCATTTAAAAAGAAACTCATAGTAACTAACTACACCTAGTTAGTAATTTTAAAGTAAATCATTTTCTCTCTGGTAAAAGAGGACAAAAGAGGAATAAAGTGAAAAAACAGGGAACAATTAGCTGAACTATATGAATAATTTACTTAAGTTCAAACTTGAGCAAACTACTGACACACTTAATGACAACTGCTGATAAACACTGACACCATCGCAGATATGTTCAATCAGTCAGTTTTTCAAAAGCCCACTTATGATTTTGTTTGGTGTGCTGTAAAACTTCAGATCACGTGGCAAAAACAGAACTCAGATCAAAAGACAAGCCCAAAGGACTTGGCCCAGCCTCAGAAATATCTGCATAAATGATTCACGACAGAGGAAACACTGCGCAGAGTGGCTGTTGCGAGGCTTTGTGGACTAATGTCGCTCGTTTTGCGCAGATTATCACCCATTCTTCAGGCAGGGGGCGGGAGAGAGATACTGGCGAGCAGACCAACTGCAGACTCTTGGAGGTCCGCTCTTCCTCTCATCACCACCACCACGTCGTAATCAGGCAGGTCCAGGGCTGAGGCGCACCGAGCCACACAGAGCTTTGCTTATTGATAAGAGTTCTTGGAAGAAGAGGACGGCAAACTCTCGTGCGACGTAATTTCACACATTCAGCCTGTGAGCTGGACTTTGGGACGCATCACGGTTAAAGAGACCCTTCGGAAAGAGAAGTAAACTGGATTTTTAATTTATTATCCTTGGAATATTCAAACTTTACTTACTTTTTTTGAGTGCCCCGGATAGTTTTGTCCTGGAAAGTTTTGACTGTTATTTTGACTGTGCGTGGAATTGTCGTCAAATTGTTTTTTCTTTTTATTTAATTTTATTTTATCATTAAATGTATTGCTATCCACTGCGCTCTTAGCGAAAAACGCACAATTGTGCGCAAGATGAACTGAAAAGAGAAGACTGAACATCACGTTAAGGAAAACTAAATAAGCCTTGGAGGTTTATTATTTACCCAGCAAAGAGGCGTCTTCTTTACAAGGGGTACTTAAAAGTTTGGAGCCCAACTGAGCACGAGCGCTCTCTCCCTCATCGGATATCTGCTGGAGAGACAACAGTGGGGACAGACCGTCTACGCGCGCGCAGTTCCGCAGGGTGAGCCGCTGTTCCCCCGCGCGCAGTGCTGAGGAGAGAGGGACTCTCGCGCTTCCATAAATGCCCGGTCCGTCGAAGAGGCTCGAGGCTGGGCAGCAAGATGAGCTCGTGGGTACAGCTGCTGCTCGCGTTGCTGGCGGCGTGTTTGCGGTTTGGCGTAGCCGAGGTGAGTTTGTATCTGATAGTTTGATGAACTTTTAGTGAAGCTCCGCTGTCACGCTTACAACTACAAATAGTCCTGTATTACAAATATCATGACGTAAACCAGAGGAAAGGTTATTGAAAATTTAGCCACAGGTGCAAAATATTATAATAAATTAAAGTATGCTAGCTTATAGCCTCAATTGACTATTGCTAGGCCACCGTTGAAGCCTTAAATTGTAGCACATATCAATAAGAATTACCTCACACTGCATTCGTAGGTAATTAAGGTTTTTAACGTTTGCATGTTAATCACTTATAAATCTGTTGAAGCCTTTACTTAATTATTTTTTGTGAACCTACATAATAAGAGAGTATGTGTTCCTTGATAACAACAAAACAGAAGAAACACTGACTAATGTGAAAAATCTGCGTGTTTTAATAACTTTGGACAGGATGCACCTGCTTCACTGTTGTTTCACGACAAAATCCTCTCTTCTCCTTATTGCTTCTTAGTGCAGTGAGATCCTTGCAGAAAATAACTGTTATTTCTCCCATTAACTGGTGCTATGAATGGATGCCCAGGGGCAGACACATGCAGAGGTCGTCCTCTGTGGGTGATGAGCCAGGAAACAGAGGCTGCCATGATAGGCTCTTTTAACGCTGGATGCTCCACGTGGGTTAACAAATGCATTCATGGATGCAGTTCCAGATGTTGAGCGAAGCCCTAAAAGAGTCTGGGAGCAGCACCATACTGTAGCAATATGTTACAGAGGCTACATGCAGCAGAGATCAGTTGTGATTATACTTTTTTATTCTAAACTTTGATAATTATACTGAAATATATTTGGTAGCACAGATGACATGTGTTATGGTGTGAAATGTTTGTCAAGCATCAACCCTTTTTTATTTTCCGATTGTTGGTTGTCTAAAAAATTAAAAGACACATGCATAACTCCATTAAAATTTCATCTGAAAATGTAGGGTTTTGAATCTGTGACAGGGGTATTGCTTCAGACACAGATTATGTACTTTTTACTGTTGTTCCAACCACTAGTTCTATGCATCTGCTTCATTTCAGTACAAATTTGCCTGAGCAAAACTCTTTTAAAAACCTGTGAAAATGATTGGTCGGTAGTAAAATATGGGTAAAGGATTGACTGGCAAAGTCTGACCGTCTGCTGAGGTCAAACAGGAAGACAAAGCTTAACTGAGGGTCTTGTTTAGGTCAAGTGAGGCTTGAAGAAAACTCATAGTTTGTTAAAACTAAAGTTGTTGGAAGTAGGTTCAGAATTTACATTGAAGCTAATGTTATTTTATTCCTGCCTTTATTTAGATTTAATCTGTTTGTGGCCCAGATAGTTCCTCTCCACAATGAACTGCCAGTGTCAGTCGGCTGTAAAACTAAATAGTGTTAAAACAAACACAGTTAACAAGTCAGTCATGGGAGGTTGAGACTTAAACAAGTCAACAAAGATGGCACAACCCATGTGTTAGTTTACCTTTGTTTGTTACTATGTGTTACTGTAATGTATATTTTCTTTAGCTTCTTATCAAGACCTGACAAGTGGTTTAACTTCTCCTTTAATTCACTGAACTCATAGAATTTAGTGTAGGCATATAGTCGTCCATCACCAGAACAACTTCACATAAAGGCAGATTCAGGGTGAAACACAGTTATGATGGATGACTTTAAATTCCTGTCATCAACCTGTCACTTCATTTTATGGCTCCTGTAGGAACCACATGTAAAAGAAAACTACATTTGACAGGCCAAAGAAGAACATTAGAAAGACTTTGAGGTATACAACCAGGAATTCCCCATGTCTAGTTTTAAAGTTATAGTATGGCAGCTGTGAAATGATAAAGACTCTATACAAAGTTCAGACACATGTCATAAAAAGAGCATTATCACAAGAGAATGCGTTTCAGACGCATCTAATTTTGAGAGTTGGTAATAGTTTAAATGCCTGATAATATGAACTGCTTCTCCCAATGAGCATAAGCATTCATCCAGAGACCATCGCCAAGAGGAATCCAGACAGCTAACACACTCTCATTATTATCCCTAATTGCATCAGGCGCTTTTCCAAGTTAGAGATAAATTATGAAAGAGGAATTAATTAAAGTCACATTTATTCACACTTTCCAGTATTGCACACATGTAAGTGTAGTTTGACTAAATAGAAATCTCACACGTGTGCTGCTGCTGCTGCTGCTGCTGCTGCTGCTGCGCCCGCAGCAAACTGAAGCCCCTAATTATAGGGGTTAGATGTTCCCTCTCCTCTCCTGCCCACCGCAGCCACTGCCTGTACCTGGCATTCCTCAATATGTCCAATAGGCCTTCAGGGAATGGTAGCTTGCTTCAGGTGATAGGTGCTGGATTATGTCAAAGTTATTTGTTCTTGGATATTTTAAAATGGCAAATAGTATACACGACAACCTAAAGTCTGAGTAAAGAGAAGAACATTAATGGAGTTACTAAAAGTTTGTTATTTCAGAATTTAACTAATTAATTAAAAATGAAGCTATGTCCAATGTATATGACTCACTCTAATTTAGTAACTATTTCACAACCCACCTTGATACTGGATGCAATATAGGGAGCAATTTATGTTTTCAATACACTATCTAGGAGGTTATACTAAAGAAATTCTTGTGTTGCTCTAGATTTACAGCCAAAATGAATAGGATGCTTCTTTACTTATACTGCTACACAAAGCCTCTTCAAGGCAAGGGTTATGTTAGGCCCACTGATATCATCCTTTTATTTGCCTTTATACTTAGGTAAAGGTCATATGAAAGACCTTGCAAGCGGCTTTTTTATTATCTTCATATATTGGACAGATCAATTTTCAGCCCATAGTTACACAATGAACATCATAAATGTGTGCCTACACATTCTGTCTGCAGTTTTTAAATCTATTTGTATCTGTTCTATTTAACAGAACCATGTTTATTTAGTATTTCCTGCAACACAAATCGTCATGAGAGCAGGCAGCGTGGTGAACAAAGGAGTACATCCTATAATTAACATCAGACACAATTAGCCAAGCAGGCATATTTGCTCCGTTGGCAAAGGGAAGAAATCGTCATGATGACTCCTCTGGGGCATCGGCAGCTCTGCAACAGAGATCCAAGTGTAATACAGAAGGCATTTCCCTGCTGTATAATTGGACTCTTGAAAAAGCCAACCAACAATGGGGGAAAGTCAATGGCTTACAGTATGGGCAGGATGAGAATACACGTTCATGCATGGATGGCTGCTTCCTTTGGCTAAAACCTGCTTCCCGTAGGGATTCATTATATTCTCCACAACCTGAATGGAACACACATGAAAACATGAAGAGGTCTTTCCTATTTTGTATCAATCTTTCCAAAAGCTGATGTATTTTAATGGTAAGAGCGGGAACACTGTGTGCAGTGGTGTTCCAGCCAAACCACATTTGCCCTTTTAAGATCATCTTCATTGGTTTCATCTCACCACAAGCTGACAAACCAGATGAAGCACATCCACAGCAATAAAGCCAATGTGAGGAAGTGTCTCGACCCATGTCTGATCCTCATCCATTTAAACCCATCTTTAATTCATCTATTATTATCCCTCTTTTTCAGATGCACCTCCCTGCTCTCCTTTCCTCTATATCACTCCTTCCCCCACTTCCTGACTCCTTCCTGACTCCTTTGACCCCTAAATGTTAGCAGATGAGAAGACACAACGCCAATAGTCATTCACCCGGCTCTTAGTGACCATTGTGTGTCTGCTTTGCTTAATAGTCCCCCCCCCTTCTCTAGCTGTCTTACCCAATAATGAGCAGGGGGGTTAAACCCACAGTCAGTCCATAGAATCACAATGTAAAGCTGCCTGGTCTTTGGTTGGTGGTTCTGAAATATTCAATTCAAATGTCCAAAGAATAAGCTTGTGTTGTCTTATCCCTCTGCTGTCATAAACAAATCTTGTGGTCGAAACAGTACCAGCAATGGATTTTCCTGCTAACAGTCACAATCTCATAGTGTTTATGCTTTCATGCATATTTAAAAGTCATACTGTTGCACTCAGTGACACTTACTTTCGTTGTGAGGTAGCATTTGCAATGTGTAAAGGCCCAGTCAGTGAATTTAGAAAAATGTGCAACCAGACACGTAATGTGGCGTAACTCAAGTGTTAACCCTGCCATGATGGACGCGAACAATTTTTAAAGTGATTGCGGGATAAAATTTCCATACTTTTTGCTAGGTTTTGGTTTTGGATAGTCAGGATACCATTTTATTTAAATTTGAGCAGATATACAAAATGAAATACTTGTGAAACGGTTGTTGCAGATGTGCTGCAGTGTTATTCCATTTCCTTGAAGGAATTGCTTGTAAAACTCGTTAATACACAGTGCAGGATAATTATGGGTCAGGATATTTTCAAACTTACTTATTTATTGGTATGTGTTTCAGGGGGACCCTCTGCCTGCAGCTCTGGTGGAGCTGGTTAGAAACAGCCCCATCACCTCCATAGAGGACCTTCAGCTGCTTCTGCTCTCAGAATCCGTAGGTAAAGACCAGCTCATTCTAATTATTGTTCATACATACGCTCAACCCAGACTTATTATTTTAACCTGAACAGCTTCTTAAGTATTCACATAAACACAATCATTTCAACTTAAAATGTAAATCACCAAGACTGCCCTGATCCATTTGTAATCCTATACCTAGATTTTAACATCTAGTTATAATAACATTGTTCCAAACTCACCATTGAGATCCCTTGTTTTGTGTATTTAGAGCTCATTTGTCACAAATTCTTAAAAAAAAGTATTTTTGCAGAATTAATTAGAATGTGGTTATGGTAAGGACAAAAGCACTAAGTATCAAAAATGTTGGCTACACCTGTATTTAAAAAATCTTTGCTTGTGTTTCATTAAGTGCAGTGTGTTACCACACACAAACACATACAATAAAAATAGCAAAGTAGGAACCGCAGCTGAGGTTATTTTTATGTATTACTGCCTCAGTTTAAAGGATTACATGTTCCTTCCTGTATGGGTCGACCTTTTGGCTTATGACATCCTTTCAAAATAAAGGGCAAATTACTTTAATAACAGACAAAAAATCTATTTACTTCCAGAAAAATGGCAATGTAAACACACAGGATGGGAAGATTTTACTCTTCAACAGCTTAATAAACGAAGCATATTAATGAAGAGACAACAAACTTAATGCAATCAGTATGCTGATTTTGTAAAATGTTTTGAATTTAATACTAATAATAGTTTAAAATGCTATTTTAAAGGCATTAAATTGTAATGAAGAGCTCTTTCAATAATACTACATAGCAAATAAAATGTGCGTGGGCAACTGAACACTATCATGATTACAATTATGGGCTACTTTTCTACCCCAATTGTGACTAGTAAATATCACCAGTAATAAACCAACTCAGACCAACAAATAGAGAAAAAGGAGCAAGGAGACAAACACATGCACACACACAAAAAAATAAGCAAGACCTTTAGCAATGCAACAATTACTAAAGCTAGTCCAGGTCTATATTCCTCTTTATACACTCACATATGACATATGCTTTTTTTGTTTCCCTCCTGTTCTATCTTCCTGTGCATGTATACACACCTACATGTAGAGGGTGCTAGAAAGCATGAATTAAGCAAGAATAAAATATACACCATACACATGTCAAAAACAGAGCATTCAAAAAACACTTGCAACGTAAACATTAGTCAAATGCTGCATTTGTTCATTGTTTTGTCTCAGATGAGGAGGACGGGACTTCTGCAGCCAATGGAGGTCACAGACTACCCAGGAGCCTTGGTGAGCCCCCCTTCCTTCCTCTTTGTTCATTTGAATAACTAGTTTCATCTTGTACTCAACATGTGAATTTGTTGTATAAAGGAAGGGGAGATCACAGTTTCCCTCACTGCATGGCTGCAACAGTTTTTGAGGATGAATAAATCTCTCTGTTCATACTCATAAAGAGGTTAATAAAAGTTGAAATGCTGGTGTCGAGGATTTCTAATTTTCTTCATGAATGTAGAACCACTCCTCATTCTTGGAGGACTTTGGGTCAGTCTGTCTCCCTGAGAGTTGATTAATGAGACTAGTGTTGCTTTAGTGACTCGGTAAAATCCTTCTCATTAACGTTTTTTTCGCTATCATGATAAAGCAGATGTCTGAATTACTAATCACTGATAATCTACAACAGAGTGGGTGACTTTGCCAGATTCCCTCAAGCATTAGGAGTCATTAATGACCCTACATTAATCCTCATGTAAGCTATGCCCAATTTCTCATCTGTGTCCCTGAATGTTACAACAGAACAATCTCAATGAACAATGAACCTTTATGGAGCCAAAGTTGCAAGAAATCCCCTTGTATTTGTGTTTAACAGACCAATACAATGCAATAAACAATAATACTCTGATGATAAGAAGTTATTAGCATATCTACTCATTTGAAATGCATGAGTTTCACATCATGGTCTGTCCAGATGTTTGTGCTCCACAAAAGCTCGAAACATGCCACGGTCATAGCCACTATTGTATGAAATGGTAAATTGGGCTTGATGATGAAAGCTTCCTATCACACTACCCCATAAATACACATGCAAACAAGCTAGGTGAGCCAGCATGGATGAATGAGTAAGCTTAATGCAATCAAGCCTCTCATACTGCCAGACATTCAGATAAAAGCTGTGGGTACAAATGTTAATACTAACACAAACACCAAACAGGCCTACCAGGCAAAGACCCACAGGTTTGGAGGACACATGGTCTGAGCTTTACCTTCAAAATTTGACATAAAGAGAAGCAAAACAATAGTGGACTAAAAGGAAATGCATTTAGATGCACAATGACCACAGAAAGATACAATACAACTACAAATAGATGCCAAGAGACTACAAATACAACTTAAAAAAGACACAAGCAATCAACAAGCGAAGCACAGTGACTTGAGATGCAGACTGTTCATGAGCCCATTGTTTTATGATCCAACCATGTTCACACGCAGTCATGTCTCATCCCTCAGATGCCCAGCCAGCTCAGCAGGCTCTGTGTAAAGTTCGTACGGAGGTAGTTGAGGTCACCAGGGCAATGTTGGACCGTAGCAACGCTAACTTCCTGTTATGGCCGCCCTGCGTCGAGGTGCAGCGCTGCTCTGGCTGCTGCAACACCAAGAGCCTGCAGTGTGTCCCTGTTGTCACGCACACCAGATACTTGCAGGTAAACAACCACACACACAGAAACATACACAAATGTCTAAACATTTACATTTACAACATCACAGACAGCCGCTATGTTTGCATTATTATCCTTGTACTCCCGACATCCTCTCAAACTCCAGGTCATGAAGATTGAGTACATCAACAAGAGACCCACTTACGCTAAAGCAGTTGTGTCGGTGGTTGATCATGTGGAGTGCCGATGTCAGCCTGCTCCACGCCTGCCCGTGCCCAAGAAGAAGTCATCTCGCAGACAGCATGGCCATCAGCATCAAAACCACACACTCAGCCAAGGACATGGACATGAACAGGTACAGTATCAGTGCTATTTTGATGCATCATCACTTGCAGCTATTCATCCCACCATACCCACAAACACACACATATACATACATGTAGCACATTTTCATAATCATCATATAGTTTTTTAGGTTTTGCAGTAATGTTTCACCTTGATGGGACAGTAAAATATGTTTTAACCAGTTTGAGACAAGGGTCAGGGCTTGTTTTGTGCTTGAAAAACAAGGGAAAATATGTTGTTCTATACAAGACAACAGTTGAATAAAATGTTCAATTTTGTTTTTTATTAAATAATGATTGAATATTTGAAAGTCATGATCCATGACTAGTCTTGTATAATGCATAAATCCAACATTCAAGAATATTGTGGCACAAAATAATGTCAATCTGCAAATGTGTCTTGGTTTTAAGCATCCCAACATTCAATTCAACATTCAACTCAGTTCAACATTCAAATTGTAGAGGAATTTGTATGGACCTCCTGCCTTTTTCTTTTCAGTGTAGTTCTTATTAAATGGGTTATTTTTGAAAGATAGGTTTGGACTCATATTTTAACATTAGATAATAATATCTTAAAAAAAATCTTAATCTGATCTATGTTGCCTCTCATTAAATGTCTACTTTTGTGACTATTACATGGAGTGCTATTAAATGTGTGTGATAAACTTTTTGGTGATTGTTACTGGATTATGCTGAGATGTAGCTAAATTGAATCCTCTTTAATGTTACTGTCAAAGATCAAGATGCACTCCAAGGATGAACTCCATCAGTGGGATGAGCTGAAGCAGAACCAGAGGGTCCACCTGGAGGATCTCTTGGAGCAGCACTGGAGCCCCAGAGGAGACACCTTCACTCAGCCTGGAGAAGGATACAGCCTGGCCGGAGAGGACCCGTCTCGCTCTGGAGAGGCTGTTCTTTTTGCTCCACACTGGGCACATAACTCCACCATGCTTCTTGGGACTAAAGACCAAACTGGTGGGATCTCAGATGGCAACAAGACTTTTTCCTCAGTGGATAATGTTGGCGCTGAGGTTGAGAACAAGTTCGGAGAAGGTGGGGATGGTTTGCTCCCAAACAGGAGTGAAGGGAAGGTTAATGAGGGAAACAGGGCTAAGGACGAACATGCAAAAACACAGAGTCCATTATGGCAAGGCGACAAATCCAAATTTTCAAAAAGCCACCAAAGTGGTTTTTCTCACTCTGTCACTCAGGATCCTCAAGCCAAGTTCAGTCCTACCGTGGCCCCTGGGGAGAGAGTTGTGAGCAGGTTCAGACCAACCAAAGAGCCAAATCCAGACCCTCGAGGACAGACGAGATGGAGAAACAATAAGACTCCTGAGGAAGTGAGGATATTACAGAGTGAGGAGGAAAAACTGGAGCAGGAGAGAAATGAGCTTCTACTTCTTCACAAGAGGCTGGACCAAGAGAAGGAGATACTGAGACAACAGCAGATGAAAAGAGAAGAAGAGGAAAGGCAGAAAGGAAAGGAAACAGATAGTCAACACCACCTGCATGGTAAACATCATCATCAACATCATCTGCAAACAGTAACAACACAGAAACCAGGTAATAAACAAAGCCGTAATTCCTTAAATATTAAAGTTTAATAACACACGTGTAATGAAATAAATTTGATCTCAAGAATGTTTTCAGACAGCTACAAGAGATTTTTTTATTAATATTCAAATTCTGTTTTTCTGACAGCAACAACATCCACCACCACCACCACAAAGCAGCCATCAGCTCCAGCAGGCCCCAGACCTCCAGCCCGTCCAAGGAGAAAGATGAGGAAAAATCGCAAACGGATCAGCAAGGCAGCTATGAGAGCAATGTTAATGTAGAACTAAAACAAACCCAGGTATAGGTCATATTTAAAGAATAACTGAATTATTGAGACAATAATTTCTGAATTGAATATAATTGTTCTATTAACAATCATTATTCACTTTATCTTGTTGGTATTTCCCCTCAGGGACACAAAGTGAACTTGGTGTATTTCGTGGATGCAGAGGTGACGCAGAGTGACTCCCCTCATATAAATATTTATTCTCTTGTCAGTAACCTGCTCGTCCCATGAGATCTCCTCCGTAACACTACTAATGACTGTCTGGTGAATCTGTAACTACACCTGTATGGAGTAAGAGGAGGGTAAGAAGAAAATGGAATATAAATAAAAGGTGGACCTTGTCAGGAGAACACTTGCCTCTACAACGACAGTTGCTGGTATGAAAATTGAGTGGCGCCTGAAGACTGACAAACTGTGTGCAAGCACAGTGGCTGTGGTGGAACTGGAACTGCATCGCTGTAGAACTGTGGAAAAAATAGTGCAATTTCAAAACTCTCCTGGAAACCTTGTTTTGATATCAACGAAGACAAACTGCACTTATGCTTTGACAGGACTGAGTCTGCATGGGGTTTGAATGAAAAAAGTTTGTTGCTGAACGACTTGATTTTGTGATAACCACAATCAGACTGGACTACAAAGTGCATTTGGTGGAAAATGGACATAAAAAGTGGACATAACTCTCTTGTGTCACTGAAGAATCTGTTGTATTGTGTTTGGATGATATTAGAGACAATCATCAATGAACTTCAGCAACAAGTAACGTTGACTGAAACGAGCGGTATTTTCATTTGTGCTAGCAGTCACATACTTAACGCTCAGTGTTGGGAAGATAAAGCTGTGTAGATTTCCCGTACCAAGGCCTGATATCATGTATTAGCTCTGCAAAACAGCGATGGTCTCTCTTTAACCATATTTAATGATATTAAACTCTTTGCAAACACTGGAAACACAGATTCGATTAGAGAACAAAGACAAAATGTTGCATTATGGGATATTGTCTGTTTTAAAATCTTATCACAGGTGTGAACAAAAAGGGGCTATCTGAATGCTAGGTGATAGCGCTACATTTGTGACCTGACATTGTGCTATATTTCTTATTTATTTATCTTTGCCATTACTGTGGATTAACTTTCTATACAAATACTGCAAACTAGATGACAAATGAGGTTGAGATATGACATAATGCTTCAGGATGGCTGCGTGGCTCAAACAGGAAAAGACAGAAAAAGTTTTAGAAAAAGATCAAAACCTTCTGTGACCTCCCAGGATCATGCGTCCGTCACAAAAGGGTGTGCATGTGTTTTTGTTATGTAAGTATGTGATATGGGGTGTGTATGGACTCTTGCCCACATGAACACCTATGTCATGCATCTCAGTCATCATGCAGAAGCATCTCTTTGTTTCATGCTGTCTCTTCCTCCCTTTGGTAAAGACATTTCTTTCTTGAATTGATTCATTTTTAGTAGAAACAACCGCAGGAAACACCTTCCTACAACATATTTTTCTTTAAGTGCCCCAACTGTATTTGATTTTTATTGTCTACAAGAGATTTCTCATTTCCAGGAGACTAAGAGAGTCAATACATGTAATTCAGTAAAAAAAGCAAAAAGGTCAGTCTTTGCAAAAATTCATAAAGAGGTCATTTGGCCTCTGTATTTTCAATAGTAACAATACAGAAACACACAGCTGATGCAATTTGTGTCCAGTAGTCCATAATAAGCCAAATATTTTAAATTATTGAAAAAAATGCTTGTATGTTCTTCATGCCAACTACCAACTGTTACTGATTTTGTCCGTTTTATTATAAGAAATGATGAAAAAACAAAATGTTTGTGATAATTTTGCCACCTAATGCTATTTTCATATGGGTATAAGAAGCTAATGTGCTTAAATCTACTTTGTTTTGTGTTTTTATTCCTTCTATATCCATTTAGCTTCCAAAAGTCCAAAGTTTTGGAATTCAGAATAAGTTTCAACCAGCAATGAATATTACAATATACTGAGTACCAGCCATTTGCAAGAAAACTTATTTCTATAAAAATAAGTGTCTACACTCAAAGAAATTACAAATTAAAAATTAAACAAATTAAAATTTTGACCTGAGGATGGTGCGTTAAAGATATTGAAGGGAATAATAAAGTTATTACAATGAAGTACAAAGGCTGTAAACATGTATTAAATTAAATGGCACTCCATATATCAGTTGTCAACACATTAAACTAAAAGTCAAAAATGTCAACATCATAGTGGCATAAGAGGAAAAGTTAGGATCACCAAAGTCATTAGGAATCATGTATGTGGTACCAGAAAGAATGCATCAAATTTTGCTAGCGTGTCCAAAAAACACCCCTTGACTTACAACCTCAGACTCACTATCTCAGATGCTTTGAATATTTTTTAAACATTTTGGCTGTTTAACATTTAAACTGCATGGTAGAATCAGGAATCAGGAGTTTAACACTAATCCCTCTTAAGATTCAGGACACATCAGAAGTTAAAGAGAAAAAAAATTGACTTTTTTATCAACCAACAAGGTTCATTCAATCTGACAAAAGAGGGAGAGAGAAAATAAAAAGTGAGGGTTGATGTACTGTAGGTGAACTCTGGAACACACTCCCTTTGTGGTTTGTTTTTCACATTTACCCATTTGACTCTTGGCTGTAAAAAAGGAAAAAAAGAAAAGAAAAAAAACACCAACTCAGCAGCCAGCTGCAAATTTCTCTCCGTTAATTATCAAGTCAAGAAGCCATCTGCCTCCCCCCCGTCTAAAGTGAATCACACGAGAAATTACTCTAAAGCACAAAATGCTAATTTTAGAGTAAAGAGGGCTTTCTACATTTGTGTAGTTTTAATTGTGGTCCTCAAAGATTTTGCGCTGAAACAGCCATGCTCTTTGTCTTGTCAAAATTTGCAAAATAATTACCTGGTTTTATTTCGACAAGAAACAAAAGTTTTGCAGAAAAGCTGTCCACCATCTGCGTCTCTCCGTTAATGCCCTCAGTGTCACTCTTTCAATTTCATTTGTATTCGTGCATTACTTCCCGTTGCCTTACTGTCAATCTCACACATGCATACTACTTCTAAACAGCAGACCATCTCCAAATTCAGCATCGAGGTGGCATGCCTGTTTTTCACCGTTGGTCCAAGCAGCTCCCAACCCCCCACGGACTTCAAACAAGAACGGGGAAGAGAAATGCGTGGAGGCTTGTTGACTGTGACAAACACACACAGGCGTGCTCACCCTCATTCAAAAACCCACACAGGGGTCAACCACCATGACAGCGTGGGAGGTTCTCCGAGGGACCAGAGACTGTGACTAAAGACATGAGATGGTTCATAGCTAACTGCTTGACCTTAAAGGACGATATGGCTTGTTGGGTTTCTACAACATTGTTATGTAACCAGCAAACAACCACCGGAACAATATAATGACCCCAGCGCAACCAAAACCCGACAAACAGTTTGATAAAGACCAACCTGGTCGTGAACCATGACTCATTCATCATCATTAGTTAGTCTCATTTAATAATATTAACTGTGTATAAATATAATTGTCAGTTTGTTCCATGGGTGCATGTGCTTATTGAGCTCAAGCCAAGGTGAAGGGGCCTTTGACTACTTGTATATTTGTCAGCTGTGGTAAAACAACTTCCTAAAACCCTACGAACGCTATTAACCACTGTTCTGAAGGGCCATCCTTAACCTTCTAACCTTACCCTCTACGAAGGTGGGGTGAATTGCCATCTAAAAGGGAGGAGTCATAATAATTATTGTATAAATATGGTGATAATGACAAAACTCTCCAACAGTCTGTGCTGGGAGACGTTCATAGTGTTCTACTTGCAAATTTTCAAATGTGGTCACTGCAAATTCAAAGGTTTTTTTTTTGTTCGACCATCTGATGAGCACATTGGTTGAAACATTCTGGTGCCTGTACTTGTGTTGTGGAGATATAAAGTCCACAGACACACTGTTGGGAGTCATTTCTTTCATGGGAAAAAAAATCATGTCCTCAAAGGGTGAAGACTTAATTTAAGGTTTGACCAAGGTAGGTATGAAGGTTTGTTTGAAATGTGACCTAAGTGTGATTAAAGGTAGGATAAGTTTTTAGAGATTTAATGAAAGCAATGTCCTCCTAAGTGATTGAGACAAGTCTGTATGTGTGTGAAATCAGGCATTGAAACATGTGGAGGACCTCTGGGAATGTGCATCCATGCAGAACAGGAGCAGCTTCAATGTTACTCAACTAAAAGCCTGTTTAAGCTCTATTCTTTACTCCCACCTCTGATGGGAGGGCCGGGAACACCCACAAGCCTTTGAATTGCCAAAATGAACATTTTAAACATCCATTAAAAAAAATCATCACTGTCATTTCAATAAAAAACTGCCTTTGTTTCAGGTCTTCTCTAATAGCAGAAATGCTAATGCCTACTCACCTTTAGTATTCATAGCATTCTTTGGTTTATTTGGACAGATTCAAGATTTAAAAGGAGCTAAAAAATGTGTGGGCATGCGCATGAATGTTCACAAAGGGTGTTTCCACCTGTGTTTTTCTCACTTTGTTTTATAATCAACTCTAATCTCATCTCTGTCCCTGTCCAAGTTCAGTCAGAAGACAATAAAGTAGAAGTGAAAAAAACCAAACAGCAACATTATGCTGCCCCAAACAAAATGCTTGTATTGTCTACGCCACCTTAGAAGACAAATCTTCGGCATGACTGTCTGAGTTTTGGTATGATTCCCTGATGTACAGTGATGAGGAAACAGGAGGCCTTTGAACAGGAGGTTACACAAGCGTCCGTGTGGCGCCACGCACTCCCTACACCTTCCAGCACTTTTATTTTCCTGTTTTTATGTACGATAGAGGACAGGGACATGCTGTACACAGATGACCACAAAACAAACCTGTCATCAAAACACATCCACACCAACTCTGGTCTTTCCATTAACACCTACTTTTATTCCTTTATCTTTTATTTTCCGTCTCTCCTAATAAAGATTGGTATGATTCTGTCACGCACTCACTCATTCATTCAGTCACTCAGTCATAGCTTCCTCCCTCTCTGGGGAACAATAGTCCTCTAACAGTGTGACTATGAGGAATGTGGCTGTTTTTTGGGGGGGGCTGAGCATCTGGAAAAGCCAAGAATGTTGGGAAAACACATCAAATCACCTTCCCTTACCTTCCACTAACATGGCCAAGGCCAAGTACACAAGTGTGTCAGCGTCTTAGCGGGCATCGTGAGTCAGTTGGTGTGTGTCAAACTGCTCCTCAACCTCATCAGACAGGAAGTTGTACCTA
Organism: Acanthurus leucopareius; assembly: GCA_029814765.1. Taxonomy (NCBI): domain Eukaryota; kingdom Metazoa; phylum Chordata; class Actinopteri; order Acanthuriformes; family Acanthuridae; genus Acanthurus; species Acanthurus leucopareius. The sequence goes on along the minus strand of JAQMCX010000022.1, from coordinate 1,136,556 downwards.
GCGATGGGCTGAAAACACAGGAAGTTGATATCAGCGTGCCTGGAATTCCAGCATTGTGGTTTTTTTGCTGAAACAAGAAAGGCTTAGCTGAAGGACAACATTGTCATGATATAAATGTGTTGTTTCAGTAATGTTGCAGTGCTTCCTTATAAATGCATGCATAAACTACACGTTTATTACACACTCACACTTGCTTTCAGATTCTGACTGACCCCGAATACTCCACACAACCCTGCCAGGCTAGACAGATGTGCAGATAAACAAGGCAATAAGTTAGATAACACTGGGAATCTGAAAAGAAAAACAGAGAGCGCAAGAGAGGGAGAGAGAGAGAGAGAGAGAGAGAGAGAGAGGGAGGGCAAGGGAGAGAGAGAGAGAGAGAGAGAGAGAGCCTAGCTCTGCACGAATCTGCAGTTACAGTGATAAAAACCTGGAATTCTGCTGACAAATTACATTACATTTTTATAACAAACCTGAAAATGTTGCATCCATCAACCAAGGCACACTGGTCATGTGCCTGGGTTAACAAGAGTGCATGACTTACAGAGAAAAAAACAAAAAAAAAACATGACGAAATCTAAACATATTACAATCTAATCCCATGGATAAAAATAGTTTCATGCAAAATTCAGGGGTTGAAACTTAACTGGATCAATAGATTGTGTGTTATAGGTTTGTAAGTTGTCACTCTGTATAATTTGGAATTTATCTTACACTTTGCATTAGAGAAGGAGACAGAGTTCAGTATAATAGAAGACAAATAAACTACAGTAGGAGTACCATAAGTGTTATACAAACAGACAAAAGGGACAATTCTTCCTGACAATGTTGAACACATTGTTCTACTTATTATACTGCAGTAATGCACAATTTTTGTGTTAAGCTTCATAGTCAGCAGTACTGGCTGCCCTTTCAAATCCTGTAACTCTTATTACACACTGAAAGAAACATTCAGTTTCACAGAGAAAACAAAAATGCAGAGCTACAACAAGTGAAAGTTGCCCTCTGGATACGCTCGTGGCCATATATGAAGATGAATTCAGAAAACATAGGCAAAATTTTCTAAAAAAGGGTATTTATTACAAAATAAAAATCTAAAAATATTGCAGACTCACATTATCTCAGTAACTCCCATTCAGTCACTCATGTTTGAAGATGATGGCGAGCCCCGCGTTTTAAAGCTTTTGCATATTTTCAGTACACTGTCATTTCATCAGACCTGAGCTAAAACCTTGCACACAGTGCCACACAATATAGCAGTACCAGCACATCAGCATGATAACAGGTTTACTGTATATACAGTGAGTAACACACAAGCTACAACATTGACAACAAGATCTATACTCACACACCTTTGTGGAAAAGAGTAAACATGATCGCAGCTCACATGGCAGTCTGAGAGGTTTTACACTATTTCCATTGAAATGAAGAATAACTGTTTCCTCTTCCCATCTCAAATGTAAAAGAGACAGTTCATTTAGGGAAGTTAAAGAAGGACGTCATATTGACACCTCTGAAGAATCTTTGGTTTTATTTCATGTAAAATGCCTATGTGCTTGTGAAATCATATGAGACATTATTATCATATTATACATCCACACGTAATTGCCAGACTGAAGTCCATAACCTCAGATTCACTGACGTTGCACTCTCAGGCTCAGCCCACTACTGCCCTCCGATGGCCAGCCCACCATCTTGATGTCAGGAAATGGTTCTTCACCAATCCTCTCTAATGTGTAAAGAATCCATTTATAAACATACTTGATTGTGTTTTTTCACATGGAAGCACGCTGGGACACTAATTGATAAATAATAATTGTTAAATCAGCTGATAAAGCCTGATCCTCCCGTATACTTCTTCACTTGCAGGTTAATTTTCTGCTCTCATGTTGGCTGTGGGAAGTTGGCAGTACCCTGAGGCCTGTATGTTGCCCCCCTGAGGCCAGGGAGTGAAAGGTCCTGAGGTGTATGCTGGGGGTTGGTGAATGTCGGAGGGCTCACCAAGGTCTGGCTGAGTGTTCGTCTTATCTGACCGCAGTGGGGTAACTGCATTGTGTTGGTCCTGCTCAGCACCTCTGTTCCTGTGCATGTTTGTGTTGGCATCGCTGTGACATAAAAGATCCTGTGTGGACCTGGAGATGCTGCGGCTGGGCAGATGCACATAACCGTCCCCGTAAAAGATGAAATTCACAGTTGGAGGGGATGCAGAGTCATTCGACGGGGTGTATCTCTCCTGTTCTTCACAGTCAACATCTTCTGACTCACAGCTTGGCTCTGAAGTCTGTCAGTGAGAAACAATGCTGCTCAGTATGACATTCAAGGGCTGCAACTAATCAGTTATATTTTTTTGGTAACTTATCTTGCTAAGTGCCTTTTTGTAATTCCTTAATGGCTTTGAATTTTCAAATGCTCTTTTTGAAAGAATTTTATTTTGGCATTTCAGGAGAGATACCAATTCATTATATTACTGAGAGTTAGATAAAAATGTATCCCATCTGAATTGATACCGGGGATTTGGCAGCAGGTGAGTGTCCAGTTAGCTTAGCTTAGCATAAAGAGTGGAAACAGGTAAACTTAACTTTGTTCAAGTGCAACCAAATTTAGCTAACAATTCATCTAAAGCTTCTTAATTAGCATGCCAAGTCTTGTTTGTTAAATTTATAGGAAATGTGGTCGACCTCCTTGCAAAGGAATAGACCTGCAAATAACCCACAATAAAAGTGTGTGTATGGTCATTAGATCCCACTGTTATTGTGACAATAGAAATAAAATATTCAAACTTCAGTGCTTTTTTAAAAGAATAAAGATACTGTTAGATGAAATTTTGAGTTAAGTGATGTGTTTCTGATTCACACTGAGTGGTTGTGAAGTTCTCAGCACCTGGACACCTGACAGATGACCCTGACTGTGACTGTGGGTATCTGACCTGACAGAAGATGTACGGCCCACTGAAGCTCATGGAGGATGAGTCAGAGCTGTTGACCTCCTCAGTGAGGGAGGGCTGATCATAACACTTCCAGGAGCTCTCCTCCTTCTCCAAAAGCTTTTTTTCACTATCCTTGGTTGGCCACAGAGAAGCACCTGAGGAGCTGCAGGGAGGAACAGAGCAGAAAGTGTTTTTTGCCAGGTGGCAGAGTATCATCTGTAAAATTTCCTTTCACACACCAAATGAATTTTTCTTGCTGTTGCTTTTAATGCGAGTGGAAAATATCGTACCTTGTCGATATGTTTTCAAAGTGCTCCAAACTGCAGATGGATGTGTTCTCACTCTGTGTGAGGGTCCAGTTGGTGACAGACTGGATCACAAAAACACACAAAAATAACACAACATGTTTTACACTTTTTCTGTTGAAAGTCTCAGAAGCAAGTAAGACAAAAGACCTCTGGTAATCCATTTTTTAAGTCTGATCTAAGCAGTTTTTTCTCCTGTGTAAATGACTTCAATGCACAGTATGTAACAAAAACAAAGAAATTAAAACAATAATAAAAAAAGAAGTAGTTCGATGACTTACATTAAATATTTTGAGAAATGTACAAAATATTTTGAATTTTGTAAGTACCTTGCCATGAAAATTTTTTTAAGTTCTTTAAATTTTTTTTTCTTTTTCTTTTTTTTTTTTTTTTTTACCAGTATAACAGATAAGATAAACACTTTTTTCTCCTAGTATTTTTTTGATTGTTCACAAATGAGAATAACTGTTAAGAAACTTTTATAAAAACTGGAAATTGCTTTTTTCACCCGTCCTAAAGACAAACACAGAAGAGAAAACTTAAATTCTGATTCAGGGCTTCAATACAAACACAAATATACAGAATAATTTCTTTCTACACCAGAAATATTACCAACTCATTGATAATGTTAAATTAGTCTCACCTTGATCTCAGACAGGATTTTGCTTTTGCCCGGAGAAGGAACTGAGTCCACCCACAGAATTACTCTCCTATTTGATAAAAATATAGGAAAAAAAGGAGAGAGGATTAAAAACACACGCATGATTTGGAAAGCTTACTTTGTCAGCTATGTAATGCATGCGGAGTGCTACTTTCATATAGAAGCAAAGCAATAAGGAACATTGATGTTAAAACTTTATATTTCAGTGACTTAATTTAACTGTGTTTTAGTTATAATACATATGTACTCTACACCATTTAACAGTGCTTTAGTTCTAATAAACTCTATAAACACAGGAAAAATCAAGGACCTGTGACATGCTGGGATGGCACAGTAGAGTGCGAAGAACACTGCAGCCACAAACACACTGAGTGAGACATAGATCAGGGTGGTTAAGGACCAGGTGGCTGCAAGGAAACAGAAAAAATGTTCAAACAGTTTACTAAAGCTGAACAGTTGATTGGGATATAATTAAACTCACAATATGGCCAAGTGCAATGTCTATTTTGTGGTATCTGAAAGTTTTTTAGTAATAGTAATCTGTGTCCAAATATTATGTAAATAAAGCTTTGAGATGCTCCAGAGATCCCCCTGACCTTCAAATCCTATTTTCCAGAGGTAAGCAAAGATGCTAGCTTAGTACAGACCTCAGCAAAAATCACATCATAATCAGTTTTGTACTTCTTTCAGTGATTATTAAATGCAAAAATTCCCATACCCATAAATATTATTTATCCCTAATGGCAATTATTATAAACTTGATGACAATTCCAACCCAATTTTTTTTGCCACATATGGCAGCTTGTTCAAAATCACATGGTGTCCCTTTTTAAAGCAGGAAGCACACACACATTCCAACAAACTACAATGTATACCATTTGAAGCGATACTACACGCTCACAGCAATGACACACAGGACTTTTAACCAGGAGGCTTACATTTAAGTTCCAGTAAAAACAATCATAATTTCCTAACCAAACTAAAAAAGTTCTGTAGACTAAACCTAACTAAACTACAACTGTTTTACAAGCTTAATCACATGTTAGAGAGACTTAGCGGCATGAAGGTCTTTGAACAAACGTTTAAAGGGTAACAAAGTACAAAGTACTTTGTGCATCAATATGTGACAAGATGGGAGTGAGAATACTTTAATCATTGAGATATTTGATGATAATTTTTTGGCCTGTGTCGTTTTGCTGCTAAATAAATACTTTCTCCAGAAAAATAAAAAACAACAACAAAACACATAACAGAGAATTATTCCAATAAAAAAAGGTGATCTATCTGAATGTATTGGCACTGCATGTATTAGTGAGCATACCCTCCGCTGAGTCCCACATGACAGGATTGGTCCATTCAGAGGGGATTCCACTGTACATGGAATCATCTCCAGGGACCACCAGGGACCGGACCTTGACCTGGTAGCTCTGGGACGGGACCAGAGAATCCTGCAGGATGATCAGGGACCTGGATCCCAGGGAAATGTTTTGGATATGACAGTCCTGAAAACAGAATTCATATGTAGTTAATCCATTAAAACTTGTAAGTTTGTGTGTTTTTAAAGCATAGATGTTGAATTATATTTCACCATGGTTCTCACCTGATCCTGTACCCTGTTATAGCAGAGTTGGTAATGCAGACTGAATTCTAAGGCTGGGCTTGGATCAGTCCATTCCACTTGCCAGTTTCTGTCTTTTCTCTTTACGTTTACCTGCTGTGGGGGGTCGGGACGAACTGCACAACAAGAGAACCATTTGTAGAATTAAAAGAAAAATTATGATATTTTTTTCTTTTGTTCTTGCTTGTTTCAAAAAATGTTCAGCTTATGACTGCACAATGAGTACTGATAAGTTATAATTTTGATTCAGATAAAATGACACAGTTATATATAGGGCATTTTAAATAATAAAATAGTTGAACACTGTTGTTTTAAAGCATATCATGTACTCAAATGCTTAAAAGGCGCTAGCCCATTTTGTCTGAGCATATAGAAACCTGCATGGTATAGTTTCATTTTCATCTTCTGGGTCTCAATTATTAAAAAAAAACAGTTTAAATATATATATAATTTGAAATGAAATGGAGACAGGTTGGATGCATGAATGCATTTAGTTTTTTTTTTTTTATCAAAATGCAAATGTGTATAATGAGTCATTTCTAATCCTCAAATAATAAGATAAAACCACTGAAACAAGTTTCAGGCTCAGGTTCAGGTTACTGTATTTATACCCGTAGTCAATTTGTTTTGCATTGGGAATTAATTCTTCTACTCTCTATCCTGTTATGTTTCTTTTTTGTGTGTGTAACAAGTTTTGGTGTTTATATGATGCTTATAGTGTGTTTTCATTTTGATAAATATTTGGACAAGTGTGAAAAGTCAAAACCCCCAAAACTGACTAGTAGTAAACCGACAGGGCTGCAGTGGTCCCATTGAGACACTAGGTGGGGACACTCAATCACATCAGTGCTCTGCTCTGTGTCCGCACAGCTTCCTGCAGTCTGATCGACCCATTGTGGGTTTTTAATTTGGCAGAACACATTATCTCTCTTCCCTACTCTCCTTGCAGTGATCCCCCCCAAAATCTCCCCCATCCCCACCTCCACTCAATCCCTCCCATAGTAACACCCTCTGTCTTGTGTCTACTCACTGTGTTGGTTGACCTTAAAAATCTTGGCATTGCGTGCTGGTTGGAGCTCAAGCAGCAGATGTGCAGCGTCTGCAACAGTCAATGAGCAGCTGTACTTCAGCGCTGACCCGCTGAGGTCAGAAGAGACCGTCGTGTTCACACAGCATTTCTCAGGCCTGAAGGCAGGGATTAAAAGGAGAGGAAAGGAGGGCAATGATTGCAAGAACGAATGAATGACTGATAACCAGGTGGTTCTGTCAGCGTCACACCCGACTTACTGTGCAGTGTGGTTGTGTCGACAAGTCAGCTGGTAGGAAATGAAGTCAGCCTGCTCTCTGCTCACCTTCCAGCTGCATGTCACCTCATTCTCTCCATCCAACACACAATGCACACGGGGAAGCTGCCCAGCATCTAAAGCCAGAGAGTAAGAGAGAGAGGGAGAGAGCTAATGGCAACAGCTGCAAAGCTCTAGACTTTTCCCAGACTCCCGTTAAAATGGAGAAGATTAGAAATGTGAGAAGTGGAGATAAGGAGCAGGGTTTTCAGAAGAAAAGACCCCTCTTCATGATTCAACAGAAGAAATATGCAGCTGAACGGTTAAATAAGTATCAAATTTGAAGCTAATTTGCAAACATACAGGAAAAAAAGGCGCATTTTGGTTTTAAATGAAGCTGAATGCCCTCTTTGACTCACATTCTTCAGTCTGCCATGTCACAACGGGACTCCAGTGGCTCCACTGACCAACGCTGGCGTGGGCCCGCACCCTGGCTTCATACCTGTGACCTGGGAGCAACAGGTGCTTATCCAGTTTCATACTGGTGTTTGTGCAATTTTCAGTCTGCAGAGAGTGACAAGGGATGTATGAGTTCAGGCTCACAAAATACGTAGGTCAAGGTAGAGGAAATGACTGGAAAAGTTCTACTTATATCTGCTCTCAATGTGTTGATACATAAAATTAGGTACACAGTATTTAGTTCACTTCAAACCACACTGCCCTTATTTTTAACATACGTCCTGCTTAGCCGTTAAACATTAGACAAGCTTAATGTAAGCATGTTAGTGTTATGTCTTGTTTCCACACAGTTTTGTTTTGTACTCATAATTAAACGCAATGCATAGAACTGCCTTTAATTCACAGATGGATAGAAAGTGAGCAGATTGGTCAGCCTGCTGTGTCTCCAGGTCTTAAAATAATAAATAAATAAATAAATTTTAGACCACTATGCATACACTCTAGCTTTTATGTTACGCAGCTAGCATGTTACCTAGTTAGTTTGATATGCTGTTGTTTCTGTAGGCTGAATCATTTCACACAAAATTCTTCTGGCTCACTGTACATTGGTTCCATCCAAAATCATCAGGAAAAGTCCAGTTTTTTTAGTGTGCTCAGGGCAATCACGGACTAACAAACATAATTCAGAAACACATAAAAAGAGAAGAAGGAGTTTCGCTATCACATTGGAGATCACTGAACTTCCCGTAAAAATTAATGGACTTCTTGTTGGCTAACATATGTATACAAAGCTCTGTGAAAACAAGGCAACAATATGAGGATGTGAGGATTTAACTCAAAGCACCATCGTGTTCACTTTTATGGAGCTGCTAGTATGGCAAAGTATGCTATTTTACAGTACATTATACTGTAATATATGTATTGAATATTGTTTAAGGGTATTTTTATGCTTCACTTAGGCTTGGACTTCACTTGGGCTGTATGACGTTACTACAAATTTGAATAGGAACTGGCCCCAATGACTCTGAGCTTGCACCAGTCTTCCTGCCAGAGGAAACCTCCAATATGATTTACAGACAATCACTAACTTCTTTCCTTTTCATTACTGAAAACACATAAGCAAACAGTTGAAATGTCAAATCTGTGCTCAGAGCGTTAAATCACACAATTGTTCTAAAATACAACAACATTCCACTGAAGAATAGAAAAAATTAAGATGAAATGTTTCAGAAATGCTATGTCTGTGCTTGTGTCTACACAGCAGTGTGTCATGTGTTCACAAAGCTGGTAGCAGAGTATGTGCTGTATGTATGATGCTAACCGTCCAGCCGTCCTGTCCGTGTGCCCGGTAGCTGAGCTGATATGTGATGTTTTTGCTCAGGGAGGAGGAGGAGGGGTAGGGGCTGGACCAGCTGAGCCATCGGCCTCCGTCACCTGCACCATGTGTAGAAAGACCAACTGGTGGTTGGGCCCTCACTACAACAAAAAAAAACCACACAGCTACCAGTTTAAGTGATGTGTCTTCTGAATTCAAATGTCATTATTTCCTTACAGATCACACTGATTTGCATGTATCGTGTGCTCCTCACAGCGAAGGCGACAGTTGCGATCGACTCTTGTCATGTAAACTCACAGTGCTGAGAAAGTTCCAGAGGCTTGTGTGAGACAGATGAGCAGACAGTTTCTGTCTTCTTGAGGAAGAATACAGTGTTTTCGATGCCAATGGTATATACAGGATTTTTAAATCTACACTGGGCAACCCACTGTCCTCTTGCATCTTGTACCACATCTCCGTATGGCAGACACTGCTCCCTGCAGGGACACGGACACAGAGCTGTGGGACAGAAAACCTCAAAATTTCCCCCATAATCCTACATTATATTTTGTGTTTTGATTAGATATAATCTTTCAAAACAGCCCCACATATAACACTTTCTTTGAGTCTCTGCAAACCCCAGCCCTCTACTTGTTTACTATACATCCTCTTTACTACCTCTGCTTTTATCCTGTCCTTCCTTCTGTTTTTACCTGCTGTTTTTTGTCTTGAACCAGAGCTGCAGTGTTGAGTTTCTGTCTTCCCTCCACTCACACTGGACGTAGGACTTGTAGTCGTTGTAACACTTTAAGGATTTCAGCAATGGAGACTCTGGGTGGGAAAGAGGAAGGGTTGTTTTCAGGTAATTTATAAATAACTGTTTAAATTTACTTAACTGCTGTTGTTTTATGCTAAATGGAAAATATAACCAGTGCTGGAAAAAGATGTTTTACTTGAGTAAAAGTGGTAAAGAAACAAAGTGAATACACACACCGCAGCAAAAGTCCACCATTCAAATTCTTGAGTGAAATTACAGAAGTGTTGGGAGCTAAATGTCGCTGAAAGTAAAACAAGTACGCCAAAAGTACACAAGTACTGTGTGAACAGCATTTCTGTTTAAGTCAACCACTTTCATTTTGTGCAATTTAACCAGACCTAAAACCCCACTGCTGTTAGAATACTTCAACTTCATTCAAGTCAGCTTTTAAAATGTTTTAATTAAGAGATAATATGACAGGTTTCTGCACCAGAAAGACACAAGCAATGACTTTCGGGAAATTCTTAAAAGAAGTTGATTTGTAATAAAAAAACAGGCTTAAGTATTCCTATAAAACACTTTTAAGCACTCCTTTTTCACTTAAATGAATGTTTTTCTATGAATGACCAATCATATTTTTGATCACATGTTTTGTATGAAAAATGAGCAAAATAACTATTAACTGTTCCGTCTGATAAATGTAGTGAGGTAAAAAGCACATTGGAGTGGAGAAGAATAAAGAAGTGGAAAATCTAAAGTAAACTACAGTTCTTTAAGTAAACTTGACTAAATATTCTTACCAAATGTAACCATGTCTGATATTTATTTAATGCATCACACAAACAAAAAGCAGCCACAGATGTACAGTTTTTTACTGTAAAATAATCCATTTGTTGATAGATTTCAAATCTCATTCCAAAACATTCCAGACTGTACCAGGCAAATGCTGAAGAGACTTACCGCTCTCTGAGCTGCTGATTTCTTTGATCGTACAACGATCTGGAGCGGAGAAGCCAGCCAGAAAAGGGAGCATCGACCAAAGCACAATCCATAAAAGAGGCATCATCCCTAGGTACGGATGCAGCATTGACCCCCCCTTTTCTTTCAGAGTATCCCTCAGGAAACTTTCCTGTGTGTATTCACATGGTCACCAAGTCTGTCGGAGAGAGAGGAGGTCGGAAACACACACTGAAGTGAGAGAGTGCAAAGGGAGAATTTGTTCATTTACTAGAAATAATGAAGAAATGAGTCATGACCACAGCAGCAGCAACTTCCGCTCTGAGTGTGTCAGCTTGTTGTGGGATGTCACCACACATCTGCCTGTTTCTTATCTCTCTCTCACATGTGATATATAAAAGATAAACACCCTGTCTCTGGAGACACGCGTCAAGAAAAGAGAGTTGTAAAACCGCTTATCTATGTATTAGGAAGATATGCAGCCACCGAAAAATGCTTTAAAACCATGGCATCACTATGAAAAGTGAGTTTCATACAAACCAGAGCGAGTTGAAGGGGAGGTGAACTTATTGAGTGTTGATTGATCACAACAGACACAATACTCATTAAAACTCTCCTTTAGTTTTTCCAGACTTTCATGGACTTTTAGGAATTTAGGATTTTCATTCACTGAGATATGTAACTTCTTTAAACCTAAGTTTATCACATATGTGGTTTCCATTATTTGAAAAAGGCTATTTAATTACCATTTTTTGTTGTATTTTTAGTCCTTTCAGATTTGATAATCTCCATCAAAAGCGTCTGCAACAAGGAATTTTAATGTAGTGTAACTTTTTAAATGTAAAAAGATCCATTATCAGCTTCTAGGCTTGTTCGGTATACCGGTGCTAAATTCGTACCGCGGTACTGAGTCATTTAAAACGGTACTATACTGCGCTTGGCTGGTACACCGGTACTTTTTTTTTTTTTACGTCACCGCGTGACAGCACCGCGTTGTAATTTGAGCCGAGGCGAGTGAGCGAGCAGCGTGGAGCAGCAAACGGAGCAAGAGTCTGGCGATAGAGAGAGAGAGAGAGAGAGAGAGAGAGAGAGAGGAGCAGGGAGAGAATGGCAGCTGCTGCAACCTTCACCACGCTATATGGAATTACTTCCCCTGCTTTAAAACAAATGAGCACGGTGAAGCCATTAAGACAGAAGCACCACTGTGCAAACGGTGTTACAAAACATGTCTGGCGAAGGGTGGAAACACTTCCAACTTCGCAAAACACTTGAAGGACAAGCACCCAGACCCGATGCATAGTTATAGTTCTAAGATTTTCTATTAAAATTAAGTCAATAATGACATTTTTTGTGTTCTCTTTTTATTTGGAAAAGCATCGAAAAGTATGGAAATACATGGTGGTACTGATACCGGTACCAAAATGTTGGTATCTTGACATTAGCTTCCAATAATTACTTTTTAAAATCTTTTATAATAACTGATTATAGCTATACTTAATGTGAAATCTCAGTAGTTTAGGGATGTTGAAAGAACACTGACTGCTGACTAGTGACAGCTTTCATTGAATTATATCTCAGTTCTATGTTACCAGTAAAAAATACAAAAAATTTTAAATTTTAAAAATACATTTCATATAATTTATTGTAGATCCCATTATTTTATGGCCTGATTTGAGCAAAACTTGGGTCTGTTTGTGTGTGTATGTCTGTGCATGTCTTTGTGGGACCATGTGCACAACCCTCCTCAAAATCATCATATTTTCCCTTAAATCAAGAAATATGATTGGTGATTGATAAGCTCATGGCCTACAGTAAAAGGAGTCCACTTTAGAAACCTAGGACATTTATTTTTAACAAAGTTCCCCTTCAACATTTACACAGGTAGTTCAGTGGTCATGGTGCATACAGATCCCTTCTATTCTGAAAGGTCATGAAACTCCAGAAAGTGGGTCCACGGTAGTGATGATGTCATCATCACTGTTGAAATGATGACCTCTGAGCTCCCTCTTCATCTCTGGTAAGAGGTAGTAGTTGACGGTCAGATGTTTAATGAGTTGAGATCCACATTCCTGGATAGCACACAGAGACAGAAGTCCATTCTCTCAGACAGTACCGACTTCTATTTACCAAACACAGCGCAAAAGTTGTGTAACTCATCTCCACGCAGCTTCATCAGTCATCCTCTGCTGTTTGGCAATTACAGAAGTAAATATGTAAAGAGAAAAAGGAGAAAAATAAAAGAGAGTTGTGATGATCTCTGTGAAGTAGACTCAGTGATAAACCAAAGGGGGGATTTTAGGGGTCGCTCTACCGTGACAGACTCCTCTTCTGCCTGTGTGGCTGCTGATTACAGAAGCAGTTTTGGGGAAAACCCAAAAGGAGAATGTGGGAAGCCACTCTGAATTTGAAACCAAAAAACCTCCTTTGATTCTCTGCAGTGCAGCAGGTCACGCGGTCTGAAAGTTAAGGTGACCTTAAACTGCAACTTAAAATCAAACTGAGAGCAACCCAAAGCAAACATGGAAAATCCTGCACATGTTAGCAAAGGGCAGCATGAATGAAGCATCCAGGAAGCGTTTTGAAACAGTTTCATTGAACACTGACTTCGTTGGAGGATGAGCAAATAGCTAGATTTTGAAATGTGGAAGTTTCATCATTTTACACTGAAAATTTACTGTAATTTGGCCAATACGTGACACACAGGATGTTCATGTCATGGAAACACATTTTTTGCATCATCTGGTCCAGCTGCCTCTGACTTCTTCTCGATAAATCTGTGTTCTGACGTTAATCAAAGCTGGACATACATGTAAAACACATGAATATAATTCAGACATGATCAAGCTTCCCATTAACACTGTTGAGAACCATGTGGGAGTTTCCTTTTGACGACTTCAGTTACTTCCCTCTGCCCACACACTAATGTCATTCTTACTTAAAAACACCATCAGCTGTTTCTATTCCCAGACTCCAGTTATCGATTGCTTCTCCCAGAAACTTAGAGTTTTCTGACGCTGCTGTTGTTCACAGGTGGAAAGCAGCAAAGCGGATTTACTTGAGTACTGTACTTAAATGTACTTTAGTATTTCCATTTTATGCTACTTCAAGCTTCCATTTTGCCACGTTTCAAAAGGAATTATACTTTCTATTCTGCTACATTTATTTGACAACTTCAGTCACTAGTTTTCACAATGTTCAAGACTTCCTCTAGTGAAGATCAAAATCTGTGTGGGGTTTTTTTTTCATCTAACAAGGTAAACTGGGGTTGAAATTAGCAGTCAATGCTGTGACTGTAAATTTCCACCGTAAAATTTTACTGTACTATGACTGTCTCATAAATGCAGATTCAGACAAGAAAAGCTTCATACATCAAAAACCTAAAAACAGAAAACGAAAGGGAACCAATCCAATCAACAGGGTGGGGGAGGGGGCCATCGGTGCATGCAATAGCTTGCTATGGCTATGGTCAGTCAAGAAGAGGCTAATGCTCGGTTCCTCTTTTTAAAATCATAAGAGCTCGAAACTAACACAGTCAGGCCAAAGAATCAAGATATCTTTTATGGTTGTGTTCTTAGTTGTAAAAGTTGAACATTATCGTTCTGATACGTCTACTTGCAAGCAACTGTACATAGCTAGCAAAACAATAAAGAAAGTCAGAGGTGAGGGAGCAGTGGTGGCAAGAGGTTGTGGATTATGGGCGTGACCACTTTGGAAATCTCATTATAATATTAATAGAACAGGGCATACTTAACAAGGTCAAGGGTGTAGTGTGACATCTAAGCAATTTTAAGACATAAATGAAATTATGTCTTAAAAAAGATGTCCAGGTATATTATATTGATCATCAGAGAGAACATTTTAGGGCTTAAATCTATGGCAGGAGAACATCTTAAAAGACTTGACTGGTGGTTTCCAGCCTTTGTTCTCACAGTGTAGTTGATGTCATAGAGCTGGCTACACCTCTACACTGTATTCATCTGTCCCTCAAACGCCTCACAGGGTTTTATCGTAAACCATGCAAACCGTACACATGAAAGAACTGCTTCAGTGTCCTTAGAAGCCCACAAAATTTTAAAAAAATGCACGTTTATGAGTGTATTTTGGCACTATTTTACAAAGCATTTACAAAGACAACAGTAAAAAGTAAGTCAGCCAAAACAGTTTCAACTGAGGAAACTAACAGGCAACATTTTCTTCCCGTACCTACACATTTCCTGTTTAAATGCAATAAATCAAAGTCATTTGGCTGTCTGCACACAGAAGATACATGTTTTGGTTTCCTGATACAGTCGACTCAAGACTTACACAGCTGTGTGACTGTGTGACAGATGTATCATTGGTTAATGAACCACATGCTTTGAGATAAAAGCACAGCCACACGTAGCTCTGCCACAAGTCTGTAAGATATATCATAATCAGGATGTTCAATTGACTTACAATTATAGATTACAAAATTGTAATCCATTAATTTTCATCAATGAATGCAGTTCCAGTTAAACCATGTTACTTACAATAAACTGCTACTGCAGATACTTTGCATTTTTCAAGTGACACTTTGAACTCCCCACAGAGGTGGGTATGTGCAGTAGTGAGTATGATCAGTCATGTGATGCGCACACGTCTTTTGTGGGTGCGCAGTTTCATGACTTCATCTTGGTGAAACGTACAATTTTGCACAAGCAATTAGATTAGATAAGGTTAGATTAGATTAGATAAGGTTAGATTAGATTAGATTAGATCAGATCAGATCAGATTAGATTAGATTAGATTAGATTAGATCAGATTAGATTAGATTAGATTACATTAGATTAGATTTTTTTTGACAAGAAAATAAAAAATTAGAATACAAGATTAATTAAATTTCAATAATCCAAATAAGGAGTTTTGAACAAATCCATCCATCCACAATAGTACAACTCTCTGAAAAGCATAATTCTAAATAAATACCTTTTTTTTAACCTTCATAACTTTGTATACTTTTATACTCTGCTGGTAACAGGTATATTTTTAAATACTGGTATTTTTTGTTGTAATTATGCATATCGAAACTGCAGCCCTGCTTCTTATTCTAGAGCAAAAAACCCACATATAACGAAGTCTTAAAGCCTTATGAAAGACGGAAAACAGGAGTTTGATTTGTTTATTTTCATGTTGTATACTCTTCATTTCATGATAATAAGAATCATATTTTATTTTAGATTTTCCCTTTCAAATCCCTTATATATGAAAAATCTTTTAAATTAAATTGGTCATCTTTAATTAAAGGCTCAAAGTATGAGAATAATTTCAATTCTAATTCTTAAAAAGATGTGTTTTATGTAAATGTCATAGCATCAGTACAAGTTTCATTTTAAATAAGAGCTCACTGCTTCTTGTTATGATACTGACAGTTTCTCTGTCTGGACTGGTTCAAGCGTACTGAGGTGATGAGAAAAAACTGATTCTGAGTCAGAACTTTTCAACCATCAGCACATGTTGGTTACACTATCACTAAATTGGACTTTCGCTCACCATTACATCCCCCTCAAATACTCACATTTATAAGAAATTATTATCAAAAGACAGATATGAAATGAATAAATAAAAAAATCCAATGTTCACACTCATGACTATACTTTCTCTTAAGTTGTCTGTGCTGGTAAAATTTATTTTAAAAAAACAAATTTAAACATTAAGTTTATTTTTAGGACAAGTGATTGCATTTAATGGAATAATAAACTGTTATTTCATAAAATAAATAAATTTTATTGAGTTTGCATCAGCGCTCACAGGCCTTTACACATTCTCATCAATATCAATTCCTCAAAAACAAATGAGAAACTACACTCTGACTCTGACTCAAATCAGCTTCTCAGATCTTCTCTCTCTCAAGTTTTGCTAGCCTTCTGCAAAGTGAGTACTCGACTTCGGACAGTTTGCGTGCTGCAGTCCACACAACAGTGCACACAGTTACACTTGTTATATTTCAGTATGACTTTAACATGTTGATAATATCTGACACATTGAGTTGTTTAGTCATATTGGATCTTGAACAACATCACAGTCTGATGCCTTTGAGTTGTGAGGAAGGTCCAAAAAACCAACAAAATCTATGTCACAGAGAGAGCCTTATGAAAAATATTTGTGTAAGAAAAGCCAGAAACATTCATGCGCAGCACCAGATATTAATGATGAAATCAGAATTGTAAATACATTAGCTTCAGTGCTTTTATTTTTATTGTATCTGCTGGAGAGTGTACTTTTGATTGTTTCCTAAACGAAAAGTCAGCTCAGGTTAAGTCAACTTCGTTATCATAGATAGAATCAGCTGACTTTGTTTTTTTCTTCTGTCTCTAGCCCCTGACTTCCTGCAAACAAACATCTTTGACACCTCAGTCTGAACAGAGTTGATCATGAGTTAGATGTGGCATGACCAATTCCTCATTTCAAGTACTGACATTTTGCAGTGACACATGTATCACGTTATATTTAGGTGTTAAAACCAAAAGGGGAGATAAGAAATATGTTTGCAGAGACCACATGCACAAACGTCTTAGAGCAATAAAATACTGTAAGATTCTTGCAGGCTGTCTTTCTTTTTCATTGCAGTACAAACTCAAGAAACATTTTCAAACACTGACAACTGTTGCAGCAAAGTTGATAGTCTCAGCACTGAGCCGCAGATTTGGCACAGGCCCACAGGAGCTAGAAAGACCAAAATAACTCCCTTCTGTTAAGAAAGAAAAAAAAACCTTCCTCTAGTTCTCAGAAATTAAGAGGAACTTGCCAATCAAGTTGCTGATCTGTGTGTCAGCTACTTGAGGTTTGTGTCCAGATGCATGAATTTACACAAGTTGTTGTGGTGAATGATTTGGCACAAGTTTTCTCAAGAAATACATCAGAAAGTGGCATGAACATACATCACAAATATGTGGCAACAAAGTACTTCAGCTAATAACTGACATTAAAATGAAAAAAAGATACAAGTGAATCATGTTAATTGTGTGGTTTTGTGGCTGATTTGACTGTAAAAAGATTAAGATACTGAGCATGTAGGTCAATTTTTTACCTACAATATATTTTTGAATTTGTGCATGGGGGAAAAAGTGCTCATACATGTAGCAATATCTTTCTGTAAAAATACAAGTAAAAGTTCTGCATTCAGGTTTTCACCAAAGTAAAAGCATCAAAGGCAAAATTTAAGCATTGATGAATTTACTCCTTGGATAAAGTGATCCATTTCAGAGTTACATTACATCACTGAAATATAATTACTGATGCTTTGACAAGTAAGCAGCATTTTAATGTCACAACTGGACAAGGCTGAGTTAATTTTAATTACTTTATATACTTTTGGAATTTTTTAACCCATGGCACAGTACAATATTTATTAATGAATCACACATTTTCTTTGCAAAAAACTTATTGTGAAAAACAAGTCCAGCTGTCAAAAAAAGTCTGAAAAGTACAGTACTCCCTCTGAATTGTGGTGCAGTATATAGTTGCATTAACGAAAACACTTAAGTGAAATGAAAGTACCTAAAAGTAGAGTATGTAAATGGTTACACGTGCCAGATACTAACATTATATATAATAATATGCCACAATACTGTTACTAATAATAATCATACCATAATACAGTGATAGCATTATTAAACATTTCAACAAGATCACTTTTAATTAGCAACTTAGTGATGTCATTTCTGCCTCAATGTTGCCACCTAGTGACCACTTAAAACAACTGCTGTATGGATGCTGATGTAGATGGAGATGGAGATGGAAGGAGTGAAAAACAACATACTTAATGAATTTTAAAGAAAACATACATTTTTTCATATGGTTTGCTCTTCATCTTGTAAAAACTACAACAAAGCCTTTTATTCCAATTGAGTGAACTAAAGTGGACAAATTCACAGGACAGCAGTAATATCCAACTGTGCTGTGTACCAGAGGTTTGGATTGAGAGTTATCTCATTACACAACCACCTCTGAGGGATTAAATCGGTTTCTGTTTGAATCACTTTATCTGTCTGTTTTGGTGAAGGGTAAATAATATCTGTCCCAGACACCAACCTGCAAAAAATGCCCCAAATGAAATGTCCACAGTCGCAGTGTGTTTGCATTTCATTTGAATAAGATACAATGCATCAAATACAGACACCACAGACACATGTTACACAACTGTAGTGTTTAAGAAGTGCATACTTATTGACTTGTAACCAGTTTCATAACCACATTTTTGCGACACATTTATAAAGACCATGTCTTAAAGTCTTAAATAAATGCGACTGAAAATTAAACATGTGACAAAAAAATATGGATCATAACAATAACAAGAGGTGCATTTTTGAACGTGTTTAACAAAAATGGCCAGAAATTGGACGATGACATCTCAATCAATAACAGTATTCAAGTAATATGGTAACCTGAATTCTCCAGTAATGCAGAAAAGGTTTAAAAGGTTTTCATGCCTGACGGGGAACCAACAGGAAACTTTTATTTCCTCTTTACCACTGACACCTATGCAACCGTGAATCCTGTTTAACCAGAAGTATATAAAAAGAAAGGCATTAGAATGGAGTTTGTTTTGGTTATTTTTTTTAAGTCTATAAGAGTACATTTTTTTCTTACATGTCACAGTATTTTTTTGTAAAGCTTTTATCTTACTAAAGGTGCACCTAGCATTCTCTGCTGCACTGCTTTTAAATTTCAATTTCAAATGCTGTCCAGTTTTGTGATTTTATACTGAGAAGAAAGATTCACTGATATAAATCCTGACTTGTGCAACATTAATGCAGTGTACAGAGCATGGATTTATGGTTACAGGTCTGAGGTTGGTGTAACAAAGACGCATTCATCCTTTTGGAAATTGTGGACACCTTTGCAACAGTCAGTAAAGGTAATTTGCATGTAAAAAAAGAAATCTCATATATGAGGACACATCAGAAACAAGTGCACAGCAATTTAAATAGACTTTACACTGTGTCTGAAATAATAGTTTTCAGGTAATGTTTAGAAGGCAAACGGGAAAAAAAACATAAATAAAATGCTTATAAAATTTCATTTATCTGCAAAAAAACTCAAAAAACCCCCGAAACTTTGAATAAAACTGAATGTAGAATTGACATTTATACAAAGAATGCTCTGAATGTCTGAACCAATCTATTGTTGTTGACTAATGGTGCTGCTTTCAAGATTGCACAGCCATCATCTCGCTGGTGCAAAAATTAAATACTCTTTGAGGCTAATGAGAATGTAATGTAAATTAATGAGATCAATATTGAGTGTGCCTGAGAGAGTGAGGGGGAACTCGAGCAGAAGGAATAAAGGATAGAGTCAATTATTGGACCCTTTACTAAGAAAGGCATACGTGTCCAATAAGAGTGCATTAAGATATAAAGGAGCTGTAGTTAAAACTGAACAGAGTGCTCTGGGCTGATAAACAGCTGGGGGAGACATCCCTTTTTTTCTCTCTCCTGTCTCATTAATTTAGTGCCTTCTCACACACACACAAAAACACACACTCTTGATATTATTATTGTCACAGAATGGTTGCATTCCATCACTTGCTGTATCCTCAAATCATTTGAGAACAATGAAATCAAAAGCAAGACAAGGAATCACATTAAAATTTATGCAAGTGTCAGCTTTGGTGCATGCAGCCATTGACATGACATGAGCACTGAAAAAGCATTCACTTAACACTGCATGTGAAAGCCTGGAAGCACTTCTCCTGCACAGAGAAAAGTCTAGAATCAAACAATGATTTATTTATTTTTGTCAGAATACGTAAATGCAGTGGTTTTACTTTGGAGAGTGTGCAGTGCACTCACTTCCTCTTTCATTGCCAGCGGTGCTTGTGCAGGACTGGCAGCCAGAGTCTGAATTGGGATGTTGAGCTGCAGCTCTGGAGTCGACAGAAACGTGGCAGCTTGGAAGACGAAATCCCTCAAAGCTGGAACTGTGCCTGTATCTCTTGCTGTCTCTCTTACTGTCCATCTGTTTTACAAACACAAAATATGTTTGTGGGGGTTCGCTCAGAGTACAAATCCGTGCACGCAAAGATGTACACAGAATACACACACACTCTGGAGGGTGAGTGGTTGAGTCTCACAGGGGTGAATCCCTTGGTGCAGCACATTAGTGTGTGCAAAACAACACATTACAGGCAAGCTTTGGGGCATTTTAGGTTGTTTTGAAGATTAGTTTAGCAGGCTTTTATGAAAATGGGCTGCCACTGTCAGTAATATGTTTAAACAGCTGAGTAAAGCTATTCTGTTTTAAAGGGAAACAAGAAGTCCCAGGATTAAGCTCCGTGTTGGCCAGCATCCACTCTGCTGAAGTGTCCTTGAGAAAACGAATCCTGGCCTTGTCAGCTCCAGAGTATTGTAGCTGACCCAAACCTCTGACACTGAATACAAAAGGAGATTTTCAAATGCATCACATCTGTATTATCACAGTCCCACTTATGGCCCTCAGGTTCTTCTATGATGAATAAGACTTGACCCATAATTTGCCAAAACCAGGACATTTTTTGAAATCATGTCCTGAAGGTATTTTACCATGCTGCACTTTTTTTTAGTGCATTCAGCAAGAGATTCATTTGCCTGCAAAGGTAGAATGATCACAGACATGACCACACATGTATGCAAAAAGAAAAAAAAGAAGATAATTAGGTTTAATTAGGATTTCTCCTACCATCTGCACCATCTCTGTTATCATGGATGGATTACTGAATGGTCCTACAGGGCATCGACAGACGGAGCCTCTGTTTGAAATGACTGTAAACATTTCTTGGTGAGAAGTCAAGCAAATGTCTATAAAAAAATGCAAAATAACTACAAAGAGATACAAAATATCACAGAAATACAACAAATGAAATGATGAAAAGAAGATGCAAAGCAACACAAAGAGAGTTGAACATAAACAGACAGACAAAGAACATGCTGAGACCCAAATGACTTCAAAGCCCTGACTCAAAACAACACAAAGAGGTAAAAAAAAATAATAAATAGAAGAAAATTGAAAATAGAAGGAAAACTACAAAGAAACAAAGAAACACCAAAAAAAGATCCAAATCAACTACAAATAGACACAAAGAAACATAAAAAATACAACAAAAAAGGAAAAATAACCACAAAGAAAAGCAACAATGTTACAAAGAAATACAAAACGATAGGCATATCTGCTAGTAAAACAAAAAATGACACAGAATGACAACAAAGAGATGGAAAACAACCAAAAAGAGAGATAAAATGACAACAAAGAGAAGTAATGTCATAAGACATAAAAAAGACAAAGAAACACAGAACAACCATGAAGAAATGCTCAACAACTACAAACAAAACATGACCACTAGGAGACACAAGACACAACAGACATGATAAATGATTGCAGTGACAAGGAACCACAGAAGCTATTAAATATTAATAAAAAAAAAATAGAGATGAAAATGTTAACAAAAACACACAGAGACCACAAAGAAATAGAACAAGAAACAGGATGCAAAAAGGTGACTAAAAGACACTAAATGAAAACAAAAGGCACAAAACGACCACAAAAAGAAACTAAATACTATAATGAGATGCAAAACGACTTACAAAAGGACAGAAAAAGACCACTATACAAAAAAAGACTATAAATAAAAAAAACCTCAAAATGAATTAACGTCAAATGCAGCCATGGTTTTGCATGTCTTTCAGCCTGGGTGTCTTGCTTTCTTTGTACCAGGGAACCTTTTACATGTCTGCACCCAGCGGCCTGTGTTTCATAATACGTCCATGAGTGTAAGGAATCTAAAGGCTGCATGCATTCAGTAAAGCTGTACAGTGCGTTGCCATTCATGTCTGACCCTTTACCCTTCCTAAACTTTCTAAAGGGCGCATGACAGACCAGTGGATTTGAACAATGTCATCATCCTCTATTCAGCCCTTTTTTTCTTTCCTCTTTCACTCTCGGTGTCTCTTCTTCACCACCCATTCATTTCTGATTGCATTTAACCACAGGCAAATCTACTCCTCTACTCTTCTCTCCATGTCCTGTCTAGAATCCACTGTCATTATCACACCATCTTTCATATTTTACCATGTTCAGCGACTCCATTCATGTTAGAGGCACTCAAAAATCTCAGTTAGCTCTTTTTCCCTCATCTTCTTTTGCCTCTCTCCCTCTCTTCTTCTCTTCCAGCCCTTCAGTTGCTTTGATAAGTTATTGCTCCAAAGTTAACTGCAGTATCTGTGCTGCAACACACCAACACAGGATTGGATAACAGTATGATTAAATAGAGGACATTTTGCTCCATCTGAAATTGATTGTGTTCAGGGACTGGCAGCATGTGACGGATTGACAGAAGTTGTACTTGTATTTTTTGGTGGCTGTAAAAGGTTACGCTTGTAATTGTTAAGTCAAAGCTCCCTGGATTACAGCGTGAACATACCTGCCTCTGTGCTCGCTGTGTCTTTGCCTGTGTCCTCTTTTCTCTCCTCTCTTTCTCTCTTTTTTCTTTCTCTGCAATCTCACCCTTTCATCCTCTCTTCTCTCTTTAACTTTCCTCTCCCTCCATTCCCTGCAATCCCTTCTCCTCCTCCTCTCAAACATCACACAATCCCCTCCTATCCCAATCCAGCGCACCCTTACTCCCTCCCTCCCTCTTCCTTTATCTCTCCCTCCCTCTCTCTTTCTCCCCTTCATCTCACCTCCAGCAAGTCGGAGCACCCTCCTCCTCTTCGCACAGACCGCCTGCTCTCGTCCACTTTCTCTCTCTCTCTCTTCATACCTCTCACTCTCTCTGCTGTCTTGCTTTTTTTTCTGTCTTTCTCTCTCTTTCTGTCTCTTTCTCTCTTTCTGTCCTTCACTTCTCCTCGGCCGCCAGAAGCTCTCAGGCTCGCCGCTCTTCCTTCAACCACTGAGGATCCAGACGCACTCGGGACGAAGACTCTGTCACTATAGGTAAGTGTCTACATCTAAGTGTCAGTGTGTGCTGATCATTTACCTGCATCAGCTTCTGCTTTTGGAGGCAGATGGGATGAAAAGAAGAGAATAAGGAAGGAGACAAAAAGATGTAGTTGAGAAAACCAGCTGTTCTGCAGTATATGGGAGAGTGACATGACATGAGAATAAAACAGATGTACAAGGGAAACAGCACTAAGTGATGATGATGATGATGATGATGATGATGATGGCTGTGATTGTGTGTTGGGAAAAGTGAAAGAAAAGCATGGAAAAAGAGAGGATTAATTTGATGCAGCAGTCACAACTGACTGCTGCATGGAAAAGGACAAAAAAGAGTCCGAGAGAGTTGAAGAAGATGGGAAGAGGAGCAAAAATGGAAATGAGGGCGTGAGAAAAAAAACAAAACAAACCAAGCATCAAAAATTAACTAGACAGCAGCCAGCAGAAAGTGAGAGAAATATTTTAAGGCACAGGAAAAAATGCGAATGGGACGGAGATGTTCCCCTGGTGTAGCAGCTGCATGCCTACAAACGCAGCAGTGCCTTCCTCCTCCTCCTCTCCCGTAAAAAATCCCATTCACAAACAGGACCTGAAAACAGGCGATGGTGATTGGTTCCCCGAGCACTGTGTGTCTGTGTGTACCTCACTGTGTGTGTATGTGTGTGATGGGAAGAGAGGAAAAGATGGAGCAAGAGAGACGGTGAAGGAGGAGGGAGAAAAACCATTACATTGCTGTGCGGCTGCTGCTTGAGCAGATGCTTGAATGAAACTGCAGGCTATTCTCTTGTAAATGAATATTAGCTATATTATACAGTCCATACCAAACAGCAATGTGCAGACTGTGAGAGATGTGCAGTGACACTGCATTTCAATGTGTGGATCCATTCTTTGGCACAACATAACGTCACAATGACAGACAGATGTGCGGACAGACAGGGTGCGAGTGGTGATTTTGCACCAAGCTCAAACTTTTTTTTTTCCTGACTCTTTCTTCCTCATTGCGTCATTCTCAGCGGTGTTCCAGATTGTCATCCCTCTGCTTGCCACCGTCACTGCCACAATCTCACTGCCACCGCCAACCTGGCTAGATTAACAGCTGTCCAAACAGCGATGCTCTCCTGCCTCGCCAACACCCGCTGTTAGAGACTGACATTTGTTTTGGGTAAGGGGGGAAGGCTGTTGGTGCGTTAGGTTTGGAGGGCAGCAGGGTGATGAAGAAGGGAGACAGTGAGGGAGGAAGAGGAGCAGAGAGGGAGAGAAGTGTAATTCCAAATATCTTCTCGAGTCACAATGTGAGCAGAAAAAGACAGAAATGTGGTGACAATAGAGGAAAAGTTAAAGAATAACAAAATCTGAAGGGATGTGAAGACCATGAATGTCTGTACAAATTGCTCTGATAACCCAACTAACAAATCCAACTGTAACAACCTGCTTGTAACCTGCAGGTGTTTGCCCAGTAACAATGGGCCGAATAATCCAGATGTGATGAGAAACTCTCTCCAGATCAAGTGGCAGAAAAGGTGTCACAAGAAATTCATTAGCTGATAAAATCAAAACTGATAAAACCTTAATACATGATTATAAAACCTATGATATTATGATTTTCATCAAAAAAGAGCCACAAATCTCTGGAAGATGGTGTGCAGTCACGAGGCATAAAACATGGGCACGAAAAATAGAATTGTGCCAATGTTGTCCTCATTAAATTGGTAAAGCTGGAGTCTTAACATACTTTAGGGAGGCCGAACTACAGAATTGATACGGGTGACAGGATAAGAATTGTCCATTAATTATACATACAAAAAAGCAATAAATTGACCAAGGGAGAGCATGGAAATAAAGAAAAAAAAGGGCCAAGAATCAACCCTTGAGGTACACCACAAGTAGCCTAGATAAAAAAATGGAGCTATCAGGTTCCAGAGAGACAGTATTTAAAGCACTTAAAGGATATGTTTGGAAAAAGAGGGCGTGACATACTGCAAGACAGTGAAGGCAGAGAGAAAGAAGGACATAGGCCAGAATTTTAGTCAGTTGCAGTTTGAAGGACAGTACATAGATAGGTAGCCATTATTGCTCATAAAAGCTCATCTTTTTTCCATCGGGTGGGATACTGTTATATACAGAGCATACTTTAACCATCTACACACCCCTCCAGACCTCCCCTCCTGTCCTCTGTGCTATCTTTCTCCTCTTTTAAACCCACACATCACACATCCCCACAAATTTTATCTCCACCTCTCCATTAGATATAAAAGTCAGATGTGATGTGTGGTATGTCCACCCTTTATTCCACGGGAATTCAGTGATTTAATGAGCATGGAGTTCTGTGGAGTGTGAAATACCCAGGTGTGATATAATGCTCCTGGAGGAGGAGACCTCACACTGTGGGTTTGGGACATCTACGTGAGTGTGTGTGTGCGTGTGTGTGTGTGTAAGAGAGAGTGAGAGAGAGAAGTTATACATGTATATGCTATACATTTTATACATTTATACAGTAATACATATCTATATTTAAGCTGGGAAAAAAAGACCAGAGGAGGAAGAGACAGGTGGAGGGACAGGTGGAGAAAGGAATGGGTGTGTGAGGAACATGTGCAATACTGATACCTGTGTGTTTAGGGAAGTGCGGAGAACCAGTGTAGGAGAAATTTCAGACCAGTGTTAGTAGAATTTGGACAGGTGGACTGAGAGAGATATTCAAGCACCATAAAAGACTGAGCATTTCGTGTGTGTGTGTGTGTGTGTGTGTGTGTGTGTGTGTGTGTGTGTGTGTGTGTGTGCAACATTGACAATATATAGTTGAGGTGGTCCTACAAAGTGCTAAGTGCATCAAATACTGGTTTAGATAACTCTTATGGTCTGTCAGTTGAAAAGAAAAAAGAATAAATGTCTATCTGTGCTTCTCTGTGTGTGTGTGTGTGTGTGCGTGTGTGTGTGTGTGTGTGCATGCACATTTCTCTCTGCCACAGATTCAGACACAGTCCTTCTCACTAAAACTCTATTCACTCTTGTATATCCATGTTGTGTCAGACGCAGACGGCCAACGTTGTTGTCAGCACATCTTCTGAACTAAACAGATATCTTTAAGTCTTTAAATAAAAATTGTCAGAAAAGAATTAGAATCATCACACCACAGAGAAAAGCTGACACTCTTTAAGGCTGTAAATGAAACAGTATTTTTGCATTATTCTTTCTTTTTTCCTCTCAGTGCAGTAAATGAGAAATGTGTTCTCCATTGACATTACATGCATGGTGATGATTTTTTTTGTGGTTACCTGCCACTGAACAGCTTCTGATTTGGTCTGTTATGAGGAGAATGATCCAAAAAAACTTGCTTCAGTGGTTTTTTTTAAAAATGTGCTTTTGCTTAATGATTATCATTAATGAGGCATGCAGATGTCTATCCTAATGTCATTACAAATTATCTGAAGCGAAAACTGTGAAATAATTGAAAATATAGCTAATTGCGTTTATTGTAGGATAATTTTGATTGAAGAAAAGTTTTCAAATTTCTGCTTCTTTCAAACAAGACTAAGAGTCTCCAAGCGTGCCAACAGTACCATTAGGCTTTAACCTCAGCATGCTAACATGCTCACAATGAATAGGCTGACTTGTTGAAATTAAGCAAGTTGAATATTTTCAATATTTAACATTTTACGTTAGCCTCTTTGCCAACATTTGCTAATCAGCACGAATTAGCACGAATTAGCACATTTTGTTTCATTTTGCCAGATAGCGAAAGCTGTAATTATGCAGGATTAGCTAACGCTCTGCTTGCATTTGATTTGCAAAACATTAGCTAACCCTATCACTGACAAATTTCAAATATTACTTCTTTGTCTCTGTGAAGAGCTTCTCTTTACATGTAAATTTGTCTCTCACACATTATTATGCATTTTTGATGTCAAATGATTGACAGTTGACAAATGACTGATCATGAGAGCTAATTTAAACTATCCTCTGAACATGGCAGTTATGCCCCAGAATGTTCTTCAATTTCTGTTTCCTGTAGAAATCAGTGCACTTTTACTACAGTTAAGACATTTAACAAAAAGATCCAAACAAACACATGAACCTTTCTGAAAAATTCAATTTAACTGTTGTTGAGATATTTCAGGATCAAACTGGTGGACTGACAAACAGACATTTGAGACTGTTGGTATTAGAATCACACTGCTAGCTAGGAACAGACACAAACAGCTACCATGTATGTAAACTGCACATAGAAATTGATTCATTATCTATCGCTACCTTGGCTGCGTTGTGGAGAACTGTATTCAGGGCACACACAATAAAAAAACATTACTGGTGGTCGGGGAATGATTATGTTTGGGCATCGATGTGTGTTATACAGTATGCTATGTTTGTGTGTGTCATTAGGGAGCCTATACTTTGTCCTATATTGCCAAACTGCCCTCTGGTTGTCTATTTTCTCTCCTCTGTTGTGTGGAGACTTGAGTGAATGTGTAGGGTGGACACCTGCCAGTGGTTGGGCTGAATAGTGAATGATATTTTACAGGGAAAGACAGAGGGGGGTATTGTCTATAATTGTAGGTGAGAGAATATCAGGAAAGGGTCATGTGAGTCTTCAGAGGGGTGCACGATGCTTATGTGGGCAAACATCCATGGAAATATGTACCCTGGGGAATAGAAATACATTTTCTATGGTAAATTGCTTTTGACCTTTATTTATTTAAATCTTTAACATCGCCATCATATTTTTTCCTCCTTTTCTCTCTCCTGTTTCTCCATCTCCTACATTTCCTCATTGCATAAATCTGCTGTCAGCATTAATCTTTGTCTTCCTTTCCTTCATGTCCTGCACCACCTGCAAGCTGAGATATATCTGAAAGATAAGTTGGGACTGCCGAGCATATGGTCACCTCGTCACTACAGTTTCCCCACCACTTAAGAGGTTGTCTGGATAATTAAAACACTGTTCCCAGCCACAGCACAGAGGTCTCTCAGAGACAATTTGCATTTGCGCTGATTTCATAATGAAAAGCACAATTAATCCAGTGTTCTGGGCCCTTGTTAAAAGGCATTAATTAAAACACAGATGTTGATAAAAGAGAATGAAGAAGAAGATGTTTCACTTTTTGCTGAGGTCTAACAAAAGAAGGGAAACTTAGGGTTTTGTGGCACTAGGGAAGGCACAGCGCTGAATCATAATTGCATTTATCTTGTACAGCTTGACAAGCTCGCGTGCGGCATCCTTTGTGCTGCATTTGTTGATCAGGCAGCATACAAAGTCATTTACATCAGGTTGAAAACTCACAGTTTATGACTGCAGCACCGCAGGTCGCTGAACCTTGTCTGGCAGCTGCAAACTCAAACAAATACCCTTATACATGTGCACCTCAAACTGTTACTGATGCAGGGCAGGTAACAGATGACATTAATTTCACCCCTTCCCCAAACCTCTCACCAATAATCCAATCACATCTAGACTACACACACCCACACACACACATGTGTGTGGTTGTGTGTGTAAAAAATGATATCTTAATGGCAGACAGGCTCTCTGGAGGCCTCACCTAGTCTTCATCGCCAAGGTCAAGGACAGATGTTGCGTTAGGTGGCTGGCATCTGGAGGAGCGCTTCGCTGTCTCATTGATACGCAGAATAATCAGTGGAAAACGTGCCCGACACTGCCGGTGTGAGGCTTATTAAAGTGTGTGTGTGTGTGTGTGTGTGTGTGTGTGTGTGTGTGTGTGTTTGCCTGCAGACACTAGTGTAAGTCATTGTTTGTGTGGATGGTAGCAGTGCTGGATCTGAGCCACCTGCTAACAAGGAATTATGAGCATGAAGTGAACAGCATCTACTGAAACATCAGATGTTGAGATTCAGCTAATATTTGAATAAGTGATATGATCAGAGAGGTGCACACTGTTCTGCCAGACAATGCTTAGCTGGACTTTAAGAGGTCATATGAAGGTTTTCTGCGTAATCAAAATGCATGGAAAAGTCTCAGTATTACACTGTGTTTTAGTCACTAATCTGCCATTTCATCACTGCCCATAATGCCTTTGGTTTAAAGGTGTTTTGTGCTGAAGCCCATTTTGCCTTCTTGTCTTCAAAGCTTTTCCACTACAGCTTTTCTGTCTGTCTCTTTTTTAATTTCTTCCATAAACTGTATGCTGAAATAATGTCATAAAGCACACATAAAACCACACACACCTACATGCCTGAAGAACAACTTATATTTTTAACGTGAACTTAAAGCAAAGTACCTTTTATTCCCTCAATGAAGAACTCAGGTCCAAAGGTTGTGTGAGCTCTTTTGAAAGGTCGGGTGTGTTTCCGAGGACAGCGGTGACAAAGGTGTGAGTATTTTTGGCGAGGTCAGAGAGTTGGTGCTAACTTTAGACTGTCACAGAGGTCAGCCCACTTCCAATTAGAAAACCCATGACCTCTTAAATGAGATCATTAACGAACCCACGGTCAGATGGGAGAGAGAGCGAGCAAAAATGGATTGAGACTTTTCTTATTTTAGAGCTTTGGTCTTTATTTTAGAGAGGGAAAATTAGGTAGGATGATGATGTGGCCTATTTTGTCGAAGCTACTTAAAGCCCTCATCATTTGGGGAACAGAGTCACGGTGTAGATAAGTTTGAGATTGGTCTTTAAGCAGTGAGTTTTCTTGTTGACCAGGAGTTGAACTTCACAAAATACCACTGTGGATTCACAAAATAACTCTTTGATGACAAAAGATTAAATACAGACACTCTAAATACTTTCCAATATTCAGTCAAAACATAAAACAACAGTTTATCCAGCATCTTATCATTACTTACACTGTTAATGTGATACATGATTACACATCCAGTGAAACAGGAATAACAGCACAACATGGGTCCAATATTTAAAGACCCAAACCAGATCAAAGCGAATAAACTCACTCTGTCGTCTCGTCTGCTCCAGTCTTGCAGTCTTAATGGAACATTATTAATACTCACTGATTATTTATCATTAGAGGACTGATATTAGTATTTAGAAGATCTGAATTTGATCATAATTAATGAGAAATTTCACAGCAGTCTGTAGCTCAGCTGTGCACACTGTTTCTTTAATCTTTGCTTTTTATTCTTTTTAACTCTCTCTCTCTCTCTAAACAGTAACTTTGGCTGCAGAAAAAAACAGTTTTAGTTACTGCCTTCACATATTACGCTCATTAAACCAAATCATGGTTAGAATATGGGTTTCAAGACAGTTTGATGTGCATCATCATGTATTTATGTGTGTTAAACCATTTAAACATAAGTGTATTTCAAAACAAATACTTTTAGAGCATTTGGAGATTTAAAGCAATAGTTTGGGAAATATAATTACTAACTTTTTTGCTAAGACTTTGATAAGAAGATGGGTACTGCTCTCATGATAGCAGGATGACTGAGAAGCTACACCTTAGCTTGTCTTGGCACGGAGACTTAAAACAGGACAGAGGTAGCTGTTTTGTCCAAAGGGGACAACACTTCTCTTAAATTCAGAAAACTAAAGTAGTAAAAACATCATATTTTAGTCTTTAGAGAGGTGTTCAAGACAGTTCTTGACCTTTTGCGTAGTCACTTCCTGCTACCTTAACGGTGTTGACATGGCAGATTGAATAAACTATTTATGAGGTATTAATGGAGGGGATTTTTTTACATTTTGGACAATGTAAGTTTAGCTTTTTTGAGTCAGTTCCGGTCTTCATGTTAACCTGACAAGCTCATGCTATAATGGAGAGACACAAAAGTGTATCACTCTTCTCATCTGACCCTTAATCTGGGTGAGTTTATTTCATATTTATTCAAACTGGTGACTAGTTTACTTTAATTTTAAAACAATATCCATTTTGATGATAAAACTCAGTATAGAGAGAAAGATAGAAATATCCTTTCCCAGTTCTCAATCTAAAGCTGTTTACTTGTTCAAACAACCCCCCCCCCCCATAAAAAAAAATTTAAATTGAGCTTATTTTTACATTTTTTCCATCTAATATATTCAAAGTAGGATTATTCAAAGTGAGTTAAAACTTCTTGGCTTCCAGCACAACAGTAAAGAAGAAGTGAGGACAGGAAAAACTGCCGTAAAGGCCCAGTGTCCTAAATGCGGAGCACAGTCGCAGTATCTTGAAACAGCTCAGGCTAATGTGGAGCAATGAACTGTCAATGGTCAGATGGAATTGCATTACCAACCCATGAAGTGAATGACAGCTCATCCCGATAGCAGAGATGAGCCGTAGCTGCGGCCTTGCAAAGCAGCATTCGTTGTGAACAATATCCATCAATCTCCCTTGAACGTCATTCCCCAGGCCACATCCCGGCCCTCAGGAACCAAAGTCAGGACAGCTGCAGGGAAGTTCGCTCCCAATTCATCGCTTCCTTCTTCTTGCTGCGCTCCCCTTTCGTCTGACCTTCATTTCCAATTCCCTGACTCTTCATTTAATTTAATCTGCTATCCTTATCCCATCACCCATATTCTCCTCCCTGCTTCAATCTCCACAGTACATTATCGCCTAGTTTGCTTCTTGCTTTAATTCAGAAATATTCCCAACAGAAAGGCTTGAAAACTTCCTGCATCTCTCTTCACATCTTTCCGTCTTTCTCTTTGATGCACAATTGCTGAGAGGAAGACAGGTTTAAAGGTGTGGCCAGACACGGAACATGCAAGATATACAGTATGTTAAAAATTGAACAAAATATTTGAGAATTTTCCATGTTCCATGAAAAGGGAAGGATGGGAAAATCAAGAGAAGATCTGAATGGAAATCACATAAAACTGATCAAGAAGACTCAGGCCAGAATTTGATAATCTGATTTAAGGATCATTTTTTGCTGTTTGCATCAATGTTTCTCCTTGGAACAATGAGAAGGATGAGCAACATGACAACTTCTTTAAATAAAGCCAAAACATCTTGATCGCCTCCTGGTGTCTGACAGCAGTACAGGTCATTAATCCCTCCCCTTCTTGTTTGCAGATGGGACACAACTCAAGCTAAACAATCAAAGTACACATCAAAAACATTTCCTCCAAATATTGTTGGATTTTAGGTAGTTTTTATCACGATGATGTGTGTTCAAGTGTTACTTGTGCTGATATTTTGGTTTTTGTCATTTGATGCTATAAAAAAGATGAAATGTTGTGATTAAAAGCTGACCATAAGCTGTGATTGAGTTAGGTGGCTGAATGGGC
The DNA here is from genome assembly GCA_029814765.1 of Acanthurus leucopareius. Taxonomy (NCBI): domain Eukaryota; kingdom Metazoa; phylum Chordata; class Actinopteri; order Acanthuriformes; family Acanthuridae; genus Acanthurus; species Acanthurus leucopareius. The sequence continues at coordinate 1,104,169 of JAQMCX010000022.1, read as the reverse complement.
GGGAACTTCAGGCTTCGTCCAATTATCACTGCTGCACGAATTCTGGCTCCAAATGACATCACAGGCACAAGATGGCAGCATCTTAAGGAACAAGTGGACATGCATCATTCATCTTTATTTACAATGCGGCTTGGGAATTTTGTCGAAGTGGAAAGAATATTTGACACAAATTTTAAAAAAACAAAGTTATATCCTTTAAAGAATTCAAAGAAATCAGACCCCATTTTAAAAGCTACTTCTGACCAACATCTCTTCAGTAACAGCCGGATAATTATGAACATTTTGTTCTTCCCTCTTGACACTGTAGTTTTATTGTAAGTAGTGGAGTCTCCCATCCCTTTACTGGATTGAAAAAGTTTCTTAATGTCTTTGGATGCCTGAACAAAAATTAAATTAAATGAAGTTTTGGCTCACAGTATGCATTTGTGATAAAAGACCCGTCAAAAAGTCTGTGCAGCTGTAAAGCAAACATTGTCTTAAACTCACAGATCAGTATGGAGCACTGAGGCTACATAACTCTGTGAAATACAGCAAAGAAAATGACTGAACTTGCACAGTTTTCTTCTAAGCAAATCCTTAAATACTGTAATATTTTCATTCAGCATTCAGTGATCTGATCCACAAACAAATGCCAGCAGCAGACGCAGCTCTCAATGACAGTGTTTATCCCATTTTGCTCTCTTTCATAAGACCCATTCACTCCAGTGTCATATTGAATCAGGCGACACCACACTGAGGCCTGTATTGTCATCAGTGAGAGGCTTTAGATTGGAGACAGCCTGCTTTGATGATGCTACTTCCCTTTTCATACTGCAATCCTTTTGACTAAAGTCTTTTACAGCTGACTTTCGTCAAGGGGCTGCAGACGTGTGTGCTCTTCTGTGTAAGTTTATGTGGGTTTGAAAGCATTAATGCAGTGCAACACACTTTACCTGACGTATACAGAGGCTGTATGCTCATGAATGTGATGCATTTTTGTTCACATACATGGAAGTATATGTGTCTCAACACATTAATATAAGTGCACACCATCCAAGTGTGCAGGACTCTTGTGTGTGTTTTTTTCTTTTCACTTGCTTTCCCTCCAGTCCTAACTTGGTTACACTGGATCCTTTGTGGCTTTATGAAAGACTGCACATTTCTTCCTGTTATATGAATGTGCATATTCCATCCTCGGCCCCCTGCCCTCCACCCATATTCCGTCCTGCTCGCTCTTCCTCTCGCTTTGTAAAAAGGCTGACCCCGGCAAACACGCCTCAGGCGCGTCCTAAGCACTTGAGTGTGGACCGGGTGTCAGAACGAACATGAGAGACTCACAGGGAGTGTGCGTCTTTGTGTATGAGCAGTCGAGAGTGCGCTACTACTGCTTAGGGTTTTCTGCTGCAAGGTCAACAGAGAGCTACCCCCTCACCACACATACACACACATACACACGCACCCTTCACCCCTCCCACCTCTCTTCTTCTCTCAGCACTGCAGGAGTTGCTGTCAGTGACAAGAGAGTGTCGGCTGCTGCTGACCAGGCATCACTGCCGGGGTTAGGGATACGGGGCAACACACACATACTGGCACAAATTGGCATTCATGTGCACACTCGTGCATGCAGGCGGGCATCACTCACTCATGGGAACGCAGTTTCAAATGCATGTACACACATCATGCCACCAGCGGTGAAAAAAGGCGGACTGATGAGCACTTGTGTGGATAGCCTTCCCACTTACTCTCCCACTCCACTAAAGCAGCGTTATTTAACTTTGAATATACATTGTGAGTCTATATTTAGCCAATTCTACACAACCACTGGAGTGCTCAAGTGCAGTGCAGAGAAGTCATGTGTCAATATACACACCCCTGATGCACTGATGATGCATGACATTAGATGGATGACACAAAATGAATACCTAATTACAAGCCGCAGTCGAAGCATGAACCATTATTATAGCATAAAGTGGACAGTGACGGTGCATTTAAGTACCTCTCTGCATTATGTGTTTCCTCCTGCTGACTCAAGGTCAAACTTTCCTCCTTAAGGAGAAACAAATCTGCCAACAATGTAAGCGAATGCCCCCTGACAACCGACTTTATGTCCAATATATTTAACCGCTCTTCAAACTGTGACTTTAACAACCCCTCCTCCCCCCACTGCCTGCCTTCCCCCCTCTCCTTCTCTCAACCTCCCCCCTCTCCTTTTTTCCCTCTTGCATCACAGACGTGGTCCAGAATACAAATTGTGTGGTTTTTTTTTTTCTTTCTGTATTTGTGGAGCCTATAATGCTGTAGAACCATGAGCAGAATGGGAGACAGGAGTGAATGTGTCCCACTGAAAGAAAGGGGAGGCAATAGGGCGGCAAAGCTGCTCTACGGAAAAAAAGATGGGAGGACAAGGGAGGCAGGAGTTGAGACACATGGAAAAGAAGAGAATATGTAGGGATGAATGGAAGCTGCAGGAGCAGGGAGAAAAGATACAAAGGCGGAATATAAAATGATGACAAAGGAGGGTATATTTGAGATGTGCTGGATAAATGACGGGCTGTTGAAAGCTGTTGTTCACTGTTTGTTCCAAGCAACAATGATACAATTTCTCCTCAATAGAAACCAAAAGCTGCATGACGCTGCAGACTGCAGAGTGTTGGTTCTCGGCGGGACTGACAGTACGAGAGGCCCCTTCACGTTACAGCGAGTCATTAGATTCCATGTTCAGACCAAAAATATTGATCAAAGGAGCTTTGACTTTTCCCTGTAAGATAATACAACACATCAGCACCGCCGTGATCCCTCAGTTTGTCTTCACAGGCGGCATCGGATGCTGCTCCTGCTTTAAAATGAAGGGCAACAAGATGAAGTGTCCTGTGACAAATTTAAACTTACAGATGAGAATCAAACTTTTTCATTTTGATCAGCTATTGATTACACTAGTGGTATTAATATGGAACTTTACTTTAAGAATTGTTGAAATGCACAGTAATTTTCGCTGCTGGAAGTATTTTCATCAAAACAATAACAAATAATGTCATTCGTTTATGTTGTAAAGTAGTAGGGAATCATGGGAGTTGTTGCCCTTTATTGATAAAAACACGACATTGGCAGTAAAAAGTAATAATCCTGCTCCATTTTAAGTGAGCAGTGCAAACAATCGTAAACAGTAGTGGCTAGTTAGTAAATCCATGATCTTCATTTCTCAATCTCTTTTCCGTCATTAAGTGTTTTTTAAAATTTTCTCTGGAAGTTACAACAAGAACAAAGGATAGAAATCATAAATTAACATCACATTACATTGAATGAAATTACAGCTACGTTTGGGTTTGTTGAAAACATTTGGTATGATGTAAGTACACAATTCACTGAAACAACACAATGTAGGTCTATGCATTTTTAGACATTTTAATGCATATTGTTACAAAGTATGCCTCAAAGAAAAGTGCTTTTTGATTTTTGGGCTAAAAAGCTCATGTATGGCATAATTATTGTGTTTTAGTGAGAGTCATGCTTTGCCCTCTGCATTTAAGCCAAAAAAAGCCATCTCTTTTGTTTTCTAGACCTTAATTAGTAATGTCAGTGCATGTATTTTTCCTTTGACGTGCCCAAGTGTAGAAATCCAGATTTATAATTTATGTAAAGGGTTTAACAGGAAGCCCACCACTGATACATATTACACAGTTTGATATTGTTCAAAGTCCTATTTAACCTTTAAGGCCTTAAGGCACTACTGATGCGTTTGACTCATAGTTTGTTGTCCTTTCATTATGTTAAAGCAGCTGAGTCGAGGTCTTATCCTGACTTCTGGTCCCTTACATTTGACCCTGGCATCCTTAATGCCTGTGCCTTTTGAACTTCACATCTTTAACCTCTCTGGAGCAACAGAAAACATCTCAAAACTGTTTTCTCTGGCTCAATAATTCTCCTTGTTATGAGCACAATGAACATCGTTTGTAAAATCAGTTTATATAATGATTCTTGAATAGAAGATCATCGATGTGTCATTATCTGCAGAATTCCAGCTTCTTTCTATATTCTCAAACTGCACAAGCTTACAGCAGCTTGTGTATGATCAAGGCAGGTGTACTCATCGTGTGTAAGCGTCATCCCGGCTTCTGTTCTTCAAGGCAGTGAGGTATCACATAGTGGAGAGAAACAGTTATTCTGCATGAACAAGCATCTGCCTAAAGTGCCTTTGAGCAGGATGATAAAAGGGGCTTTTACTTCCAAAAAACTACGAGAACTGTGGTAACTGCAAGGTTGTCCCGTGCCCCTCCGGTGACATTATGCAGTGAATCAGACCACAGAGTCCATCAACCTTCATTAAAGTCTGGCCTGTCTGCCACTCAGCCCATAGGATATCTGGTTGTGTCTGCTGGATGGACGAGTAAACACTGTCAATGCTTCACTCAAGCTGGCCGGCTGCGTGGGGCGGCTGGCAGAGAGCAAGACAGAGCAGTGACATTAGAGGATGAAGTGGAACAGAGAGGACGGATGGGAGGAGGATGAGCACCAAAAGGCCCACGGTGTCTGTGAACACCTATGCTTCATTTTCTGTGTGTGTTGAAACCGCTGCCTTGAGGAGGTGTGTGTCGGAATGAGTAAAACCGGACACATGTGACTCTCTGACCTCCTTTACTCAGCACTCAAACTGTTTTTGCATTGCATCGCTTTTAAATGCCACACAAGATCCCAAACTCGCACGCAAACACAAAGGTGGTGTGATCAATGTCTGTCGTGTTTGATTTAGTGTTTTTCCCAAACAAAACTCAGCCAAACTGGGCTCCATCACTTAAAAGCAGCAGAGGAAAAAATAAGCCCTTACATCACACTGCTGTGAGCCAGCCAGGCATGACGAAGACTGCAGCATTTTCAGCTGAGGAGACGCAAACCTGCACACACACACACACCTTAACTTACTGAGGTCACTTTTAGGGAAAATATTCAGACTTCCAATCATTTCCAGGAGACTTAAGTTAATGATAATCTTATCTGATCTTTGGAAAAATCAGCTGTTTTCCAAGTGGGGACACAGCTTTTGTCCCCAGTTGAGCCACTTGTCTTCAATTAGATGGTAATGTCTAAAATGTGGAAATACACACACACACACACACACACACACACACACACACACATGCACACACATTAATCTCCATGATACAGCACCTTCAGTGACAAACAGTACTTACAGATTCTCACAGCAGAGTGCAGCTCTAAGAGAAAAGGTGTGTGTGTATTTCCTGCAGTTGCAGGTGAAGGTTAAAGTTACTTTGATGCTTTTCCACCAGCACATCTTTTTTCAATTTTCAGCTGCATGAATCCATCAGCTTGGAGGAAACTTTAATGCATGAAGTGATCCCTCTCGGGATACAGTAACAGTCATGTATATGTGTATGTTATAGCTGTCATAGTGTGTGAAGCTGGTTTCTAAAGACCTGCTTCCTGCTAAAACAAATTATATGACAGTGCTTTGACTCTACCGGTCAAAGAGTATTTATGTCATTCACAAGTGTGTATAAAGTATGTGTGTCTTTTTGTATATGTGTGTGTGTGGTACCTGCTGACTAAAACTGCACGCATGCGTGAGTGTGTGGGTGAATTTTTCAGTGTGTGTCTTGTTTTGTGTGTCGGTGGCACCCTGTCCTCCGGGCTCTCTGTCCTGCAATGCTGGAGAATAAAACAAGAGAACAAGACAGTAAAAGGGATGAGGCAGCGCTGTGAAGAGACAGAGGGGGGGAGATCACTGTGACTGACGTGCAGCCTGCAGGATGGTGTCACCGACAGCAGAAAACACTTTAAAACAGATTTTTTTACAGTCAAAGTCAAGGTCATGTGAATGATTTGAATCAGAAAAGTGTCATAAACATGCTGTTGTGGGTTATATCTGTCATGTCAGACTGTTTTTTTTTGTTCCACAGTCCTAAAACAAGCAGGTTGGATGAGTTAGGGCCTCTAGTTTGCTGGTAGGTGTTAGTGTTTTATCTTTCGGACACTGTGTGTGTGTGTGTGTGTGTGTGTGTGTGTGTGTGTGTGTGTGTGTGTGTGTGTGTGTGTGTGTCAGGCCCTTGATGTAGCAACCTGGATGAAATGCCTCTTGCACAATGCATGCTGGGATCAGCTACATATTCTCATGAATACCAAATAATTTCATGCGAATGCACCTTATACTTAACAAAGACAGACTGTCAGGAGTAAAAAAAAATTAAGAAGAGGTGGTTTTCTTTACATTTAAAAAAAAAAAAAAAAAAGCATTGTGAACAATGGAGCCATTTCCATGTTATGATAAATGTAGAAACCGTACAGATATGCCCCTCAAGTCAGTCTCAAACAAATAACAACTCAAAAAGTAATTAATTCAGAAATTTTCCTCGGCAGTTGCAAATGTCTTACTGATTCCTGCCATGACAGATTACTTCCATTCAGAAACTCCCATTCAGACACAGGGATTCTTCTGTCATACCCAACAAGTTATAATAGCCATTTTTACACCTCATTGAGACTGGAGGCAAAAATTATGATAGCGCAGTCTTGGAAACTATTGATGCTGCCGTCTATTTAATCGGCTAGATGAATTAATCCATTTGGAATGAGGAGAAGAGAGAGGAGGAGGAGGAGGAGGAGGCAGTAATGGCTTGGCAGAGCACAGAGTGGCCGAGGAGATGGCATGGAATACACATTAGTCACGTGTTTAGCCTCAAAAGGATTGGACCGTGCTTGTTTATGTGTTTCTAGGTGTGTGTTTGCTCGTGTGTATGCATCTAAAATGTTACCTAATATACACGTATGTTTGTATATTGCATAAGCCCATTTATTAGGCATGGTTTGACACTATTGTCCAATTCAGGCATCATAGCTGAGGTTGATTGGCAAAACATGACAGATAGTTTTCCTGGAAAGGGAGGAGGTGCTGGGCACTAAAAGGTTGGTGCAATGATGAGGCCATTGGCTGCTCATTGTGCGTGTGTGAGTGTGTGTGAGTGTGAGTGAGTGTGTGTAAGCCACATCTTGGTCCTCCTGTGGTCATTATTCAATGCACCACACCTGGAGCATAAGACCCCCTCTGCTGCAGCCAAATGATCCTGCCAGAGGGGTGGAGGGAATGGAGGAGGACAGATAAAGGTGGTGGTGGTGGTGGTGGCAATTGGGGGGGGGGTTTAAGGATTTAAGGGTGAGAGAATGGGGTATGCAAAATGTGCCAGGAGAGGGGGATGATGCGACCACATAGATGTGTGTTGCAAAGAAAGAGATGAAAGTGTAAAAATTAATATAAGGAGAGCTGGGAAACAGGAAAAAGAGAGACAGAGAAAGAGGTTCAGGGAAGGACAGCCAAATGAGAGAGGGAGGAGATGGATGGAGAGGGAGGCAGATAGATGAGGGTGTTAATTTGGGTTGCTGGGACATATTGTCTCTGCAGCTTCAAGAGGATGGAAAAGAGCCATGTAGACAAACGAGCAAAATGAAATTAAAAAAGCAAATAGAGGAACAAAGAGAAAAAAAAAGAAGCAAGAATGGGGGGGAGAGGATGACGCCAAACTGTTACTGAAATAAGACACAAAACATCCGAATTGAAAAGCAGGAAGAAAAGCCTCATTGTGCTGCTATTCAGTGTTTAGCATTTTACATTGTGCAGGCCGGTCTGGCTCCAGCCCCTACACATGATCTCAGAGCACTTTAACATCATTCTGGCATTAAAAGGGGAAAAGTTCGATCCAAGGACACGCCTCCCTCCCTCTTTCCCTCCCTCACAAACTCACTCACCCCAAAAAGCATCTTTCAAATTGTGTAGCTGGCAGAGACAGAGAGGCGCAGTGTGTTATTACTCTGTAATCAGGAGACCATGAAGAGCTTTCAAGAAAAGTAACTTTGGTGTGAAATGCAAAAGAGTGTTAGAGTTGATGTTAAAGTTAGTTTAAAGGTCATCAGGCCTTAAAAAAGTATTTTTTCTGTTTTTTGATGCTTGTTTTTTCAAAGATTTCAATGCCCCGTTGTCTTATATTACTAAATAAAGAACATATTTTGCAGTGTCAGTATATTAGAGGACCAAAAGCAATGAACAAGCAGATGTTAATGCAGATTATAAAGTTATTAGAGCAACATTTACCATGACAAAAATTAAATGTAAATGAACTCAAATTAAGTTCTAAATACTAAAAAATTTTTTTTAACAAAAAACGAAACAAAAACAACAACAAAAACCAGAGATGAATGAATGAAACCAATGAAACCAGAGAATATTATACCAGTACACTACATGACATTTCAGTTTCTTAATACCAATAAAATCATACAATCTAAAAGCAGAATATTAATTCTGCATCGCAGGTATTTTCTGTTCATATTAAATTTTTTTTTTTTTGAATTTATTATCGTATTCAAACTCTAAATGTATTCAGAACAAGGCATATCTGAAGTCAAACAGGTGTTTTTCCCTTTTGAAGAAAGGCAGAGCAGCTGTACGGGACTCGATCAAAAGGTCTGAACCATCTGGGATTATTAGTGAAATGTGACAAATTCTCTTAAATCAAAATCACTCCACTTATGCACCAATCTGTTCATATGAGTGTTTTATTGCAGTAGGTAGGTGGAGGTGGGTGGGTGAATTTAGTCCCACTGTGCTGAGCGGTTACTAAAGGATAACAAGAACTGCTACACATTGGATTTAACGCACATGTTTATTTGGGCTTAATGTAAAAACATAGTACCTCTATGAAAACCAAAAAAAAAGGTTCATGGATGGTTTAGTATTCTATTAAGGATTTTTCCTCATCAAACACCAGACTTTTGTATGTAACAAATTGATTCTTTTCCTGGCTGAGGAAAAAGTAAAAGTCTATTTTTTCTACATTAACTGTATGCTGCTCTTTTCACAAAATTAGTCTGAAAAATAGGTTGAAAATAAATGGATTTTTGTTCAACATTTTGCCAACTTTTCTTGCTCCACACTCAACTGCTTGATGTGACGCGTTCTGTAGCTACTTGAGATGCAAAGAGCCACCTGCCCATTGAGAAAACAGCATCCGATCTCGTCTCGTCTCACCTGAATAGAGAACAGTGTGATGATGAAATGAGAGGAATGAGAAACCCATCATTGACCTTGACAGGACCGAGAGCTGGCAGCACCCAGATAGGACAGAAAGAGAGAGAGAGACAGAAAGAAAGGAGAAAGAAAGAATGAAAGAAAGAACACAAGAAATAAAAAAGAAAAAAAACACATTTCTGTGGTGGAGCAAAACATTTTAAGGGGGGGGGGGGTAGAAAAAACATAGGTTGACATGGAGGAACAACAGAGAAGAAAAAGAGTCAAGGTAAAGGAAATTAAAGCAGATACAAAGAGACAAAGGCAGAAATAGGAAAAAAAAATTAAGAAAAAAAGGAAGACAGCTATTTTGGAAATTCTGTCATGCACAATCTTTAGCTGTAATTTGGAACATGTCTACTTTTGGAAATATAATCTCCGGATGTTTTTTGTTTAAGTAAAAAATACATTTTTCTTTGTGTAACTTTTTTCTCTAGTAAGATGGAGCTTTGTCACTCAGGACTAGACTGAGAGTCTGATGTCATGCTAGCTGCTCTGTGAGACCTGAATGCTAACAAAACAGTGCTAACATGCTGATGTTTAACAGGAACAGCGTTTATATTCAGTAAATTAACTATGCTAGCTTAGTGTTAAAGCATGCTAACATTCACTACCTGGCACTGAACACAAAGTACATCTGAAGCTGATATAAATGTTTTTTTTGAAAGTATTAAGTCATTAATTATAAATGTGGCACTAGATGAGAGGTCAAAGGTTTACAATTCATCCCAATAGGAGCTTGAATATGTCAACCAAATGTCACTACAATCCATGCAAACATTTTTGAGAAATTTCACTAAAAGTTAAAGATCTCAACTTAATGTTGACGCTAAAGATGAAGTCAGAAAATCAACATAACCTACAGCATTTAAAAGGCATAACTGTGTCATGTTGCATCGATGCAGCTGCAGAAGCCGATCACGGCTGGTGAGGACATTCATTGTCAAATTCATTTGATGGATTGCAACGTGTTTGAGTTTTTGACCCTCCACTCTTTTCTTCTGGTTGGAAGCTGTGTGGAGCAGATTGACAGGCTGCAGCTCACAACATCACACAGACACTAAACAGACAAAAAAAGCCATTAAACTATGCAGCCTGCTGACCCATGGCAGGGGCATGAAACTGAGGTAAAAATGACCAACTAAACAATCTAAAAAATGTTCCAACATGGAGGAGGGAGCACAACTACAGTGGAGAAATTTAAAATTTAAAATTTAAAATTTTTAAAAAAAGGCTGCACACAGTTTGGCCCTCCCTCTCTTATCACTGCAGCTGAATCACACTCCCCTCCCTGGATTAGAGGACATCAGTCCTGTTTTATTTCCTCTCTTTCACCCTCACCTTTCCTCTCTCTCTCGCCCTCTGTCTCACCCCCACCGCCTCCTTCCCGCACCAGCATCACACGCCTCTCCTGATTACTCCCCCTGTCTGTCTCCTTGTCTCCACCTCCTCCAACCTGTGTTATCCTCTCCTCACCTGCCTCATCTGTCACCTCTGATTTCATGTCAGGAGCTTTTTTTTATTGGCAGACCCAGTTCAACAACTACTACAACCCAAAATCCTGCGTGTGAGGGTGTGAGTGTGTGAGTGTGTGTCTGTCACATGGTGGGGGTGTGGAAGATTTTAGAGGTGTGAGTGAGTGTGTGTGTGTGTGTGTGTGTGTGTGGGCTGTTGTCTGTATAATGAACTAAAGCCTAGCGATCAAAGGAAATTACTCCTCTTCCTCTCTCTTGCTATTCACTCCTTTTGTTTCCTGCACTATCTCTCTTTTTTCTTCCACTAATCATCTTATCAGATCTGCGCTTCCTTCATCTCTTTTTGTTCCGCCAGAGTTAAGAATCTTTGGAGTACTCTACGGTATGTAGAGAGTACTATGAACCCTGCAATTTTCTTTCAGCAGCTCCTACACACACATACAAACATAGTGTGTGAGCACTGATGTGCGGTAGCGAGGCGTTTAAGTTAAAGTTCTGATGCAGGCCGCTGAGCACCGACTCCCTTGGGTGCAGGAGCTACCCTTCATGTGGCAACAACAAAGGTCAAAGTATTGATCATTATTCATTCTCACGAGCTCTCACGAGAGTAAGTAAACCTAACATTCTCTCTTTTCTTATGACACACACACACATGCACGCACACAGGCACACACACACTGACACACACACACTCTTCCTCCACAGAGCTTGATGGTTATGGGAGGCACTGCAGTGTGATGTTACTAAAGTTCGACTGACACACTCCTACATTATCGTTGCACTTGAGGCTACAGAGGAATGGATTCCAATACTAACAGTAATCAGTGTTCAGCCTACACATACAAGATACAACTCAAGCACACACACACACACACAGACACACACATGGACATGAAGCTGCCGTTGAACCGGAGCACTAACAATCCCACTCACATGAAGTCACATGTTCATGGATACACGCATATGTGCCTACACGAACACATAACACTTAATTAGACCCCCACTCTGCTGGCAAAACATGTGTAATATATTTATATAATGAAGTGATGCTTCACACCACTTTGAGGTCACTGTGTTTGTGCTGTTGTTGCACAGCAGGTAACAGGTCAGAGAGGTGACTGTACCTGTGTAATCATATGACAACTGAGTCATGAACCTATTGTGACAAGTACCAGTCAGTGAAAGTGTGTGTGTGCATGTGTGTGTGTGTGCGCAGAGGGGATGAACGGGCCAAAGGCTAAGCCAAGAGCAGACAAAGTCACATTTGGAGGAGTCTGTTTGATCCAAAGCGAGCTTTGCATGAAAGCATGAGACGGAAAAAAAATGGAGATGAAATTGAATCCTGAGGCTGCTGGATGATCTTTTTTTTTTTTTTTTTTTACAGCAGAGGAGCTCTGACAAAACAGTTTTTAAAACAACTCATCTTTGTTTTCCTCTTTTTTCTCCTTTTTTCTTCTCTCCTCTTAGCTTTCCATCTTTTTTCATCCTTTTCTCAGTCCTTTCATCTTTTTTCTCTTTGCTCCATTTTTCTTCTCTTTTCTTGGTCCTTTTTCTGTTTGCTTCTCTCCTCTTCTATTAAATGAAATAAGACAAGTTATTACATTTAAATCAAAACATAACTCACTGTATTAATATTTAATATGTAAGTGCCCATTGGCCAACTTTTTGCATTAGAATTTTTAAAAACTATCCATTAGCTGTATAACATCAGTAACATAAAAACACTAACCTCCTACTTTACAGTCCAGAGCCACTGTTCATTTTAATTATCTCTGCCGGGCAAAAGCTCAGAGGGGAACATGCATTTGGCCATGTGATTGCGTGTCTGTGAGTGTATATGTCCACAGTAGCTTGCATATTTATGAGCTTAATATTTTAAGGACTTCTAATGAATACATAGATATACATTTTTTTTTTTAAAGCTCTATTTTATATTACACCCCTGTTTTGTCCTGCTGTCTGTTCACTCCTTCCAGCCAGAAGCTGCCATAAGTGCTTTTAGGGACATTTATTGCTTTTAAAGGTTTCAACAAAATTACGACAGTGCAGCAAAGAATCTATGCACATTAGCGCCAGTGCCAAATTTTAGTTTATTGAGACTGTGTCGTGTTGTTAACATTGACAAGGTAGCTTAAAGAGACGATCATAAAGCATACATTTTTGTCTTTTCTGCAGAATTCACCATTTTAAGGCGTGCATTAAAACAAAACAAAGGTAATTTCCAACTGTTAGTTTAGCTGAACACAAGATTTATCTAGTTTTTTTGAAGGGCACATGTTGGCCTTTGTCAAGGCTCCAAAATTTACATCCATGAAAGAGTTTGATCTCGTCTTGAATTGGAGCAGATTAATGAATTAATTGCACACCTGATATGATCCACAAAAGTAATTCACAATAAAAAATTCTGCTTTTATCATCCTCCAGTCTTGCCTGTTTGCCTTTGGGACACCTGCGCTTCACTGAGTGCACTCTTCCACTTTAGAGTTAAATTAATGTTTGACATAATCATGTTTGCCACTTAATATTCTAAAAACAAAGACGATGCAGGTGAGTCTTTGTTTGTGGTCTTGGTTAATCATGGCTGTCATGTATTTCTGCAGAGGGAACAGTGAGAGCAATTCGTTCTACCAAAGATTAATTACTTTGGTTTCCTGAGAAGTCATGAATGATGCATAGTTTGTTCAAAGGTCTCCTTCATAAAATGCAACACAGCTAGTTGTGGGTGAACGCTTTTTAATTCAGGAGTTCAACTAAAAACCAGCTTCTTTTTATAAGGGCATAAAATTAAATGTGGTGTGACATTTTAATAAAAAATTACTCTTTGATTTTGTTTTTCTCCTCAGACTTAAAAAAAGGTTTTACATCATTTGACTGACTTCGTTCAACATGCATGCTTTATCACTGACAGCACAAACAGCTCTGCATGCAGGCTGAGCAACGCTCTTTTATCTAATCTGTGGTTGTAGGTGTGCATTTGCACATGCTGCCATGGGACATTAGCAGGGAGTGGATCGATGCACTCGAGATGCCAGTGCATTAACTTGACTTAATTATAGTGTCTGTCTCATGTCAAACCCCACCGCTCTCCCCTCCCTGCAACACACAGATACACACACATACACTCAGTTGCCAGTTTATTAGGTAAACAAAGGTAAAAGTAATGCAGTCTAACACAATAATGCTGCAATAAAAAATGTTCCTGTTGCACACAAATGGGGCAGTGTACAGTAATGTGCATATAGGAGCTGCAAGCTATAACTTTAGTGAGTAATTTCAATTGACATTAAAATATCCTCACTTGTGTTACCCAGACACCACAGGGAGCCAAGTCCATTGAGTAGAAGTACTGAGGTTTGTGTTGTTGTGGATTAGATACTCATGTGTTATCATGTTGGAGAACCCAGTTGCAATCACCTCAGTATGTTGTGCAAAACTCTCTCCTTCAGATGCCCCAGAGTGTGGCTTGGCATCAAAATCTTGAAGAGTCAAAAAAAACCAAGGCAACTGGACTATGTTGAGTGACTATGTTGGCATCAAAAGTTTGATCAAAGTTTGATCCCAGGAGATGAATTCAAAGAGCACAACCCCTGGACTTTCTCACTGAAAAAAGCCAGCAGCATGCTCTTGGCTGTGATCCTGACATGATGTATCTTCTTCAGTCTTGGAGACTGTGGCATCTTCCATAGACTTGTCATGCTTAAGACATGTCCTTTTCCAAGAGCTCGTTCATAACAGACATAAATACACAAGCACATGTTTAAACTAGTGGTGGGACTCGATTAAAATTTTTAATCGCGTTAATTATAGGGTCTGTAATTAATTAATCGAAA